>JAHWFP010139715.1:35337-47469 GCA_023313725.1 Lithobius niger
GTGTGAATATTTTTCCTACCTATAGGAGAAAAAAAAAGTTGATGAACGTTTAGCCGCGGAACAAACTAACCACGGCAACATCAACGTGCATACAGCAGCCAAACTGTTTCCACGGAAACACGGAAGTAACTGATGCTTCGAAATCTATCTATAAGGGCGGTTGCAGATGGACCACAAAACGCGCGATAATCGCAAACGCAATCTTTGGCATAAAAATAGAAATCAGTGGCAGATCAGGTACAATTTATGGGATCTACACTGGTGCTTTCAGACATTTGTACCGCCGATTAATACGCGCTTGTGGCGCAATTTGTAGTCCGTCTACAACCGCCCTGAATTTTAAATGCAGACATACAGCGGCAATTACACACCAAAATTAAACTATATTATTTTGAAACACGAAATTGAAACCGGGGACAGGAAAAAAAAAACTATTTTCTGCAGCACTTTCCGAAGGTCAACAGAAAGTTTCTGGCGTGCATTCATATGAAAATTCCTAATTTCGTGATAGCTGACAACGAAAACGCCACAGACACATAGAGAACAACGACAAATAAAATTTATAAACATAAAAGAGATAATAGATCAATTTGTTAGCTATGATACAAACTGAGTCGGCGTGAATAATTTAAGTTTACCTCGACTCCCAACTTGTACGTGGGACTGGTGTGAAGGTTACAGTGGTGGCCTCGGACTACCTCGGAAAGGTGCTGTCATGTTGCCATGTCTTGGTTCCCCACTGGCCATGTGTGACCATAAGGTGGTGATTTGTCTCGTTCTTCGGAGTCCTATGGGGAAGGAGGACGTTCAACCTAGGTACCTAGCTGATGGTCAATTAACAAGCTCAAAACCGAACTGGATTCAGTAAGTTAAAAAGCAGAAAGTACTGTTTGTGTGGGGCTCTATTCTACAGCTTGCTAGAGACACCCACATTTAGGCCTATTTATGGCAGTTGATCACTTAAAATGAAGCTGCTCTCACCCATAGAGATATCCAGACAGACTGTTTTGCCCTTGGTTGGACTCGTCAGCAGAGAATACTCTGTGGATGATCTCATCCACAGATTATTCTCTGCTGACGAGCCCAAACAAGGGCGAAACCATCTTTCTGGAGATCTGTATGGGTGAGAGGAGCTTGATTTTAAGACTTTCTGTGACCTCACTTCTCTAACACACACCAACTTTACTCTGTTTTTTAGGACTCAGGCCTAACAGGAAAGGGTTTAACTTGCAGCTGAATTTTGCACTAGGTCAGGACGGTTTACGAATTGAGTGAGACAGCAACGTGACGTATTGTGCGTATTACTAGTGCCATTAGTGTTAGTCTGTAATTCTACCGATGACAGGTATTTGTAGTCTTAGTTCGTATGTTTTATTTTTGTTCTTATTGGCTATTTCTTAACATTTGGTAATGGTTTATGGGACAGAAAATCCGGAAAAGGTTACCACTCCTTGAATAAATCTGATCGAATCAAACCTAATCTCCTAATCCTGTGCTGGTGTCTGTCTGTCTATGTGTTTATCTGTCACTATACGATGCCTTTTGAACAGTCTGTCCGTCTCATTTGACATTTTGCGCGTGCATTATGTGATGTAATTGTTGATATAAATTCGAAAAAAAAAAATGGGCAAGGAGTTTTGGTGACTTCAAAAGCTCAAAAATAATCTGACTCATTAGCTCTACTATATAGACACCGTTCACCATTCTAGTGACAGTTCAGGGAAATTCGTCAGAAAGAAAAGACATGACACGACATGAATCTGACGTCAAATTTTTGAAACGTGACACGTAAAATTCTACCTGAAAGAACTCGCGTGATGTCTTTTTAATAAATGATTGGTGGAGGGCGCGGAGACTCAAATCCAATAAACAGGTCAACCTTATGAGCCTTCTTGGCTTTTATTTATTTATTTGTTTTTCTTCGTAGCTCAGTTTACGCACAGGTTCAAATAAATAAACACATCTGTATACCAATATCTTCTGCAAATTTTCTGCTCCATAGTGAGTTGAATGACGAGCTGCGTGAGAAGTGGGAAGCGGCCTTACAAATAGTGGAGGCTACGCTCGGCCGCCGATTCAAAAAGCAGACGATCGTTTGTGGGAAGCGGCCTTACAAATAGTGGAGGCTACGCTCGGCCACCGATTCAAAAAGCAGACGATCGTGCAAACGATCGAACATGACATAGTGACGTGATTTTTCTGCTTTCGCCTGAAGAAGACAGTCGCCTGAGCCCCAACATCTCCAGAGAAATTGACTGTCGAAAATTGCAAAAGATATTGTTCTTTATTTATAAAAAAAATTTGTGCGTAAACTGAGCTACGAAGATGATTCCCGAATTTCAAAGTAAACGCCACGACATTTTTAGATTTCTTTCTTTCTTTATTTATTTACTTACTTTATTTTTTGTGTGGCAATTCCGTGACGAAAAGCCCGCGATTAATATTAAATATACACAATCCCAAACAGGTGTGCGTTTGCATTGACTTATTTCTGTATGATAGCACCATGTCTTTTGCCCTCGTATATAAAATTACTTGTCGTTTTCTTTTTTTTAGGAAATGCTCTCCAGTGTTACAAGTGCGACAATTGTGAAGATGTAAAGAATGCTAGTGTCCTGGATTGTCCAACCCCCCGGATGGAATACTGTGTGAAAAAGGTGGTCGTGACAGAAGAGGGGGTCAAAAGTAAGCAACTTGTTGGTGTAGTTTAAGGGCCACCGCGCGCACAGTGGCCATGCCGCACGGCAAGGTCGCTGCGGCCAACGAGAATGCTTACAGTGTATGTAGCAACGTATGTACAGAGTATGTCGCCCCACCACTGGAATCCCGGGTGGCGTGCAGGCGGCCACAGGGCGACCGTACTTGCTCCGGGTTCATTTTTCTCCACGTGATTGAGAATTATCAATGAAAAACGGACGTTGCCGCGCGGCACGTCACTTTTTTTTTTTGCCGCCACGACCACTGGCCGCTCAGTGCGCGGGCGCCCTCACAATGCTTCAACGCATCCTTCCGTTTTTTCTCACTAGTACTGACGAGATAAAAAGCCGAAAATCTAGTTTTTACGGCCTCCTTTTTTTTTTGCGTTAGTAGGTTTCCATTAGCAGGTTTATGACGTCTTAGGCCCGTGTTCCGAACGCTGACTTAGTATACTTGACTTAATCTCGAGACCGTCCGTAAAGACGCCGGTTCACCATTTCGTTAGCATTGCCCGCCCATATTCTAAACACAGCATCCACGTTCCAGATTCTCCGTCATCAAATAGGCTGATATGGGTCGCGTGACCTCGTTTTAGTTATGAAAATTCGCGGCGCTGCAGCGAAGTGTTGTTTCTTTTTTTAATTTACCGCTATTTTCTTTATATTGATCGAAGATTCTACGATGCTGCATCTAGGAGTTAAAAACGTAATAAGGCGCCTTTAATATACGCGATGGTCTTCTGTAACCTTGCAGTATAACTCGAGGACTGTATTTACTGCACCCTGGTGATCGTTCCATTCTAGATGACTTGCCCAAGTAAGTACTCAGGTTGCTTACGTGACTGGGTATTCACTCCTGCCATTTCATCAACATAGGCTAGGTTGGGTGGAGTCGGCTATCTGCTCAGTGTGCGGTGTGGTGGTTTCTGCTGAACATTTGCTTTTCTGCAAGCGGTATGATCAACCAATTACGGGCTGCGATTGCTTGCTGGTTTAAGAAGTTTGCAACTCTCCATGGCCTGTTATCCACTATACCGGTTGATAGTGGCTCAGTCTCCAGATTGCGTACGATTGCTGCCTTTTGTGCAGCCACCAGAATACGATCGCGACCCTTTTTGTCCCAGGGTTCCCCTTGAGTTCGTTGTGCACAGTGGAGGTGGTGGTCAGTGGGTGTCCAATACGGAATGTTTTATACTTGCACACAGTGGTAGTGGTGTTTACACGTCACACAGCAGCGGTACGATTAGACGGTTGCCGACGCATTGGTGTGGCTGTGGTTTCTATGCACAGTGGAGGTAAGATTGGCGTAGCTACCAAAAAGCGCACTTGTGCGCACTTTTTTTTTTTTGTGCACACTTGTAGCACTGGTCATGGTGGGGTCAGTGGCAACGGTGATAAACTACGTTTTGCGCGGTCCGGTAGAAAGTTTACAAGAGCTGGACGATTTTGTGTATGCGCTGGTTCATAGTAGTTTTGGTGTGCAGCAGTGACTGTGCAAATCTAACTGTCTCACATTGATTGCTTTGGCGTAGGCTAAGTTTAGAGTATAAGTTAGTTCGTGCTTTTGGGCGCATCGCTTCGGGTCGTGGCCCTAATAAAATTCTGATCTGATTCTGGCTCGGGGGGGGGGGGCTCTTTAAAACAGGGGCTATTCTGCAACTCAACGTAGATGACGATGATTAGCCTGTCTTATCTCCCCTATCTGTACAACAATGCACTTGAACTAACAATGGTGAAACAATGCAACCGAAATGCGAAACCGTTTTATAACAATTTCAAACGCATGTTTGGGCGAACCAAAAACCTGCTACCACTTCAGACATGGTACATTGAAGTATTGGTTATTACCCGCTTTCCGAGTACTGAGATTAACAATGTCGAGGGGCCGAGCCATTGTTGAGCTCAGTACGAGGAAAGCAGGTAATAACCTATTTATCACCCAATCGCGTAACAGTTGAAAAGCGCATTCACCCTCATTGTTATTGCAACATCGTTGTTGTTCGCTGAAGGGGAAAATCAGCATTAGGATTCGTTTTTTGTGTAAACATTGTTGCAGGCACAGAGTAGTGTAGTTTGCCCGTATCCACAACAGCTCGGCTACTTTCTACAATACTAATTCTTATCATCTCATCTGTGACGTCACAGATGAGATGACGTATTGGGTTAGTGTTAGTATGACTATGCATTTTTATAGTGACTTGCACTTTTTTTATTAGATTTTGCGCGGCGTCTACCTCCTTTGAAGGTTGGAGTCAGAAAGAAAGATGGCTTCCGGTTGTAAGTAATATGTAAGGCCTGCTCGCTCTCTGATTGGTCGAGAGTCGGTCACGTGAGCGGAGGACGTTTCCGGTCGTCCCTCGAGCGGTAAGAATTGGAACTAAAAATGGAGGTTACTAACCTATCGTGTCGTCATTCAGAGTGGAAGAAAAATAAGTCGTTTTTTTCTGTCAAATATGTTTTATTACATGTTGTAACAAGAATCTCAGAATTTAATCGTCATAAAAATACAACAGTTCAAACAAAAATGACAAAATGTGTTGTTACAAGTTTGAATTAATAACAAAATAACATTGTTGATACACGGTATCGGTTTTACCTTTTTTACAATGTATTATCAGGTATGGAATAATGTCCGTACGATAAACTCCTAATGCCATCACTTAATAGATACCGTTTATTATCGTAAGCGGTTAAACACAGTTTGTTCTGTTCTTCGGTCACTAGCTGGTGAGTTTTACTCCGAAGAAAATTCATTTTAAAACAATATACATTTTGATTATGTAGTACATCAACGTAATGCCTGTGAGTGACTTCTTTTTAACTGCAACCGACGCAGTTAGGTTAGTGCGTCGGTTGCAGGTTGCAACCTGCAACGTGCGTCGGTGGGGTTTGCCTCTAAGTAATATGTAAGACTATCTCGCTCTCTGATTGGTCGAGAGTCGATCACGTGATCGACGCTCGCGCCGCCAGTCGACGAAAAAATGAGTGGTGGGAATTATTTTTAGTCGTTTAAAATCTACGCGCCTTCTGGTGGTAGGAATTGGAATTAAAATGAAGGTTTATTATTTGCGTAATTAGCTCTTTGATTGGAGCGCTTTACCCTCCGGGCGGATGGTAAAATGGACTCGCCGGGAGGTTATTAACTTATCGTCTAGACATTCAAAGAGAAAGAAAAAAACAAAAGCCTTTTTCTGTCAAATATGTTTATTACATGTTGTAGCAAGAATATCGGAATTTCTCTGTCATAAACATACAACAGGTAAAACAAAAATGATACAAATATGTTACAAGTCTGAATAAAAAACATTGTTGATTGTTGATTGTTATTGGACTTTTACAATGTATTATCAGGTATGGAATAATGTCCATATGATAAACTCCTAATGCCATCACTTAGTATATAGCGTTTATTATCGTAAGCTGTTAGGCATAGTTTATTCTGTTCTTCGGTCACTAGTTGATGAGTTTTACTCCGAAGAAAATTCATCTTAAAACAATACACATTTTGATTATGCAGTACATCGACGTAATGTTTGTGTGTGACTTCTTGCTTTAACACTCGTCTCTGCATACCTTTTCCAACAAGTTTATTGACTCCCTCGTAAATCAAGGAATACATTTTTGCTTTCAGTAGTGGAGTTTTTGCTTTCTTGCAACATGTTGTGGTACAGTGTTCTTTTCACAATATCAATTCCCTCATCGTCGCTCCCCTTCAGGCGAAATTTTATGAAACAGTGCGGCATTCTAGAAAGAATAAAGAAAATATTAAGAGAATGTTGTATAATCACATTTTAAGTTTATTAATACATTTTACAAAATTGTACACATAACGTTCACGGAAAGCTGTTTTCTTTAATTTGTTAACAATGTAATCAGGAGTAAATCCCTTGGTTCTCATAATTATGTAAAAAATACAATAATGTCCACAGGTAGAAGATGTTGGAGACTGAATTTGAAACTTGTTGCGCCAAATCTTCTTTCCATTCCAATCACTCAAATACTGTAGAATGTGGTAATTATTTTCTAAGTTGAAGCCAAAAGAGTCAAAAAACTCAGAAGTTTTCATTCCATTCTTCATTTTATGCAATCCAATGACAGACCAATGGCTTCCCGATGAACTGCACGTGTCATGGTTGATGACTAGAAAGGATTCTTTTCTATTAATTACAACAGGTAAGTGGTTTGCGGGATATGTTCCCAGGAAATTTGGACATCTACTTCTCAAGATGTCATTGATCTGCTTCGTGTTCATCCTTCCAGGAAAACTTCACGATCAAAAGTAACTTCTAAAACCTTCGGTATCTCGTAATAAATCAAAACGTTAGTCGCTTTTGCGAGAGCAGCATCAAATCTAAGTTCTATTCTGACAACACCTTGTCTGTTGAGTGAAACGTGAGAGCTTGAATTTCCAGCACAACCATCCGGAGTCAGATCGTAAGCAAACATGCAATGTTTTGTAGCAAAATCTGTAATCTTGATGCCATTACCTACGTTTTGAAATGAAGTGTCTAATCCGTGAAATAAATTCATGTAGGCTCGGGTGTAGGTCATGGAACTAAAGTCAGGTTGTAGCGGTTTGTCTATTTGTTCCCCGTCTACAGTGAGTGATAAGTAGTTCAAACCGTGATTTTCAAATATCCAAGGATCTTTTTTGTAAACGCCCGTGTACGTTTCATTGTCAACAAAACAAATCAAAACAAAAGACGGCACCTGTCCTTGAAAAACGTTTTCAATAAATGCTGAAGTCATTCCGCTAGAGACAGTTTGGATTTTAATGTCACTACGAACAAAAGAATATTTTGCACTATTTTCTTGCAGTGTTGTCATATGAGATGCTAGAATGGATGGAGAGGGTCTAACCTTTTTTACAAACAAAGCAGCTGCTTCAATTTGTATTTTTGGTTTCAAAGTACCAGCTGCAGCATTGGACAACTTGAGCGAAAATTCAGGCTTTGATAAAACGAAACGAAACTTCACATTAACATTGCTCAATAAAAGTTTCGACAAGTTGCAGGCTTCTGTGTGAATTCGTCCCATTAACTCTATACTTTTAGAATTTGCGATAGCAGCTTTCCGGTTGTCAGCAGTATTCCACATGGCAGCTCCCAACTGACAGTCTTTAGCAGCATTAGAGTAACTGAGCAACGTTTGCAGGTAAGCTTTATATCGATAGGTGTCGCTACCTCCAGAAATCAGCTTCCCGTTGAAATAGCAGTCCACTTGTGAAAAAAGAGATTGTAGAAATAGGTTAGTAGGCGTTATGAAAGCGCTCAATGCATCAGTAAGATCTTCTCCAGCGGCGTTTACAACTTTCAGTTTTAAGTAAATACATGTTTGTGCCAAGTCCAAATAGTCTGCTGTTCCGTCAATCTGAAATTCTATAGTTGAACTAGGCGTTGCAATAGGGCGGTATTCGACATACTGATTGCGTTCTATAGACACTTGTGTTGGTGGAACTTCAAATATGTCCAATTCTGATTTCAAACACTCACAAGATGTAGGATGAATGAAAGACATTTTGGTTAAAAAATGCTATCTCGAACCACTTTCTTATTTTTCTTATTCTTCTTAGCTACTGTTACTGTTCGTCGTCTCTTACTAGTATTCCTCTTGGGAGAGTTGCGTCTTCTCTTGCGTCCACTACCAGATTGACTGAACCTAGCCTTAACATCGTCTAATATTTGTTCACCAGTCTCCTGTAACCTATCCTTTGCACTCTGTTTAAAATTTTTACCGGCAATTAAATCTTGTGCGATATTACTTTCGGTTCCTAAAGCTTTGCGTCCTAAATAGTTACCGACTGAACGAACGAAAGGCATAGCATATTTAGATATACTAGAAAAAAGGTTACCAAGGCCATGATCAGCCTGGAATCTTGCTCCTGAATAAACGTTTAAACCACCTGCTTGTCTTCGATAGTGAGCTGTATAAGGGCAACAGGAAGCCATTGTTTCGTTCACGACCTTTTCCGTCTGATGTGCAAAGTGACAATGGTGTGGCCTTGGGAAGAGAACAGTATTATATCCCCATAGGCGTCGCAAAATTTAATTTCTATTGTTTGCACGTTATGTTGTAACAGCGAATAATAATGGGGAGAAGTAAAAATAACGGACTGACTCGTACCTGACTCTCCTATAACGTTAGTTATTCTTAACAATTGGGAGTAACTGTTGCCAACAGGTCTCGGATTTATTAGATTTGTATAAACCCAAATATAATCTGGAAGGTTGTTGTTATCATGAGGCGAAGGATTAACTGCTGTGACGGTTAATTCAGCTCGAGTTTTATAAGAGATGCTTTTATCTAAAACAACTACAACACCCCCCATTGTTGCGAGACTTCCATCATCGCGATGGGGGTAAAGTGGTAATTGATTTGGTTCAAAGCCTAACCTGCGAGCCATACGGTTTCCCATTAATAATCGAATGTACAGATTAGTAGTTGGTCTTATGTCATTATGAATGACGTAACGTTTTATACTGCTATTGTAACTAATTCTAGGTCTTTTTCTCTTTTCGTAATCTGCATCATAAAAAGGATGTTCCTTTCCTTTATAATCTTCAAATTTTGATCTCCTAAACTCTGCTATTTCCTTATTTATCGCTTCTACGAGGTCACTAGTTGTGTCATAGCTGATACCGCCGCTGGTGCATTTTAGTTTGTATTCAATGGCTGTAGGCGTCATTATATCTAAATTTAAAACATTTAAGATTACATCGTCCTCGCCAGCTCTCATTACGAATGGTTTATAGTCCATTCTTAAAGGAAACTGCATCTCTACTAAGGCAACCTCGTATTCGTTTGAAAGATGAAGCATTTCTGGGAGATAATTCTTGTAATGAGCCAAAGTGTTATCAGGATAGACATCAAAACTACCATTAGACGGAAGAGTGATGTAGAGATTATCAAGGAGCTCCATCTTGAACGATATCTGTCACCCAACTATTAAATTGTGGACCCCACCCTGCCCATTTAACGTAAAAATGAGTCACGCCTGTTACTTTTTTTTCCCTCAACACACGTTCTATTCTGTAAACATTATCATGTTTTATAATAGGTTGTAATTCATGGCTGTAAAAAGTACCTTTAATGGGTGTAGAATCATAATCCTTTATCGTGTAAACAGGTGTTTTGTAAAGTTTATTTTTAATTTTGCTGGCAATTGTAAATGTTTCCCTAGTCCACTTTGGGATGTAGCCTGGTGTAAAAATGTGTCGGATTTTTGGTATGCGCACCAACTGACCTACTTTCAAACCATTGCCACCACCATACAAATTTTTATAAGCTTCACGCTCCTTCTTTTTGGTTGTAATTTCGGAAGGTACTAACTTGATGCTAGTATGAAGAGAATTATTGTACGAATTCACAATCTTACCCAAGACATCTAGATAATTATAAGTACCTGTATAGGTAAACCAGCGAAATATTCGACTTTTCAGCGTTTTTATCACTCGCTCCGCTATACTTGCCTTGATTGAGCGATTATAGGTGTGATACCATTTAATATTAAGAGAGTCGAGTAAGGATCTGACAGCTACAGAAGTGTATTCTGAGCCTTCATCAGAATGCAAGTAAAGTGGTTTCTTGTCTTTAAACAATTTCTATTAAAGGAACTGCTATGAGATATTTAGTTAACACGTCGATTGCGATCAAAACGTATTGAAAATTGCTATTAAAAGGAGCATATTTTTTTAGGTCAATGAGATCTGACTGCCATATTTGATCTTTTCGATAAGCTATGAAAGGGTTACGTGTAAATTTGTGTCTAATGTCTTTATGTAAAGTGTAAGCCTCTTGAGATTTTAAGAATTCGTCAACTTGCTTTCTACTAAAACCATATTTTTTAGCTTCACCATACAGCTCTTTACCTCCTAATGAGCCTACAGAATTAGGATCGAAGTAGATGTCTTTTAAGGTCCCCATAATCAAAAGTATTGACTGTCATCCAACCAACTCAAATCTTTCTCAGTTGTTTTTTTTGGTTTTGGAAACTTTCTTCTCCGCGATGTTACACGACCTAACAAAGTATTAAGAGATTGCCAACCCGGTAACTTGTTAGCAACACGTTTTGCATGTTTTGTACGCGAGAACAAACCATACACTAAATCTGCGACGTTCGATTTTTTAATAGGGCGACCTTGGAATAATAACTCACCCTTTTCGTTCCAAGAAATGTCACCTTCTGCTAAACGTTCAGCTACTACCGTTCTGTAATTAATAGGAACCGTTTCTACCAATTCATCGATGCTAGGTTTTCTGGCCGATGCACCATCATCATCAGTGTCTGTAGTCTCAGTCTGTTCTGACGCGGTTTGAGGCATTGCAGTCGTTTTTAAAGTTGTAGTTGGAGGATTTACAACGTTGCTAGTAAAACTAACTTGTAAAGGTTCCTTTATTTTAGCCTGTTCACGATAATTCAAATACCGTTGCAATATTTGTTGATACAACATAACTTTCTGATGATCGTTAACATTATCTTGTTCTAGAATACTTTTCATTTGTTCATCCAACTCACTAAGAGGTTTTTTAAATGGTCTAACGCCAGGATAGTTCGTTAGCATCATTTTTTTGTACATTATTAGCGTGAAAAAATACTACCTAATAAACTGATTACAGGCGGGATCAGCGCGGTAAGAAAACCTTCACCTTTTTGATTTAAAGTCTTGACTTTTTTTTTTCTGCTGACACGTTTCGTAGCTAGCAATTTTAAAACAGTTTTGTATTTTCTTAACCTATTTTTTTGATTGATACTCAAGGGTATTTTACCTCGTCACACATTCAGACAGCAGCTATTTAAAACATCGAGCACGGTCGGACAGTGAGTGAGTAAGGTTTTTTTCACGGAGCGGTGAACCTTGGACGATGCTAATAGCTCCAGAAGCGGAATACAATGTTTCACTTGGTTCTTCTTCATTGTTTTGTATAGACAATTGGATTCTGGGATAGGATACAACTGCGATAACGAAGTGTGGGGTCTGTCGTTGAATGGAGGTCTAACAACAAATGAGTGAATGGATTTTGCGTGGCGTCATTATATACCTCGCACAGGAAGTTGGCGCATCCTAACTGCGACCCCAACGTTTTCACCTGAGACTGATTACGTGGACTTTTTATCAGCACAATATAGGTCGAACAAACAGAAATGGTTCTCAAATTTTTATGAAACATATTTTGCACAGGTAAAATACAAAATAGATTCTTATGATGAAAATATTTCACAAATATATCAGTTATTAAACATTTCTGATTCACCAAATCACACATCTTATCATCTATTAAAACGATAGTGGCTTGATCAGAGTCTATACCTTCTATCATTGCACGGTCTACTTTTTGAGAGAATACTAATGGTATGCAGCAATTCTGTTTCAAACGGTCATAGGCTTTTTGCCAAATATCATATATTACGAGACATTGGGTAGGTTTTGGAGTAATC
>JAHWFP010139718.1:0-13484 GCA_023313725.1 Lithobius niger
ATGCACAGCAGTTGGTGTCTGGATCCTGCTATCAAAAGTATGAAGTAAGGGAAGGAGAGAAGGAATTTTTAAAACTGTCAGGAAAAATTTTTTAATGCAGACAATGCGAAAATGTAACATGGGGATAAAAACAGATTTACCATTCAGGCTGGGGAATGGTAAATCCTGCGTTTCTCTAGTGTCACAATATATACATACATCAGAGACACGATTCGATCTGTGGCCTCTTAGCTTGCCATCCACTCGGCTTGGTTTTGCTCAGGTTCCCGGGAACCCTCTCACACAACTGGGCTATACACTATACAAAACTGCATGTAGCGGATAAGCACATAGCAGTTTGAATGCATGGAATGCACCTTGAATCCAAAATCACACTTATTAAGTTTGCTTAGTTTACTAGAAGGTTTTGCAAGTATATAATAGTTTTATGTACCCAACACACGTGTAATCAAATACAACACTCCCTAATCAAGCTGCCCATAAAATATTTAAAAAAAAATGCATACAAAAAACTAGTGAAGCAGTTTTACTAACCAATGCATGTTGCAAGCAAATATTATCATTAGTCTCTTGAGCCATAGTGATGGCTTCCCTCAGTGCAGCCAATGCCTCATCCCTACATATAAAACAAAAGCATTCATTAAAGCGCTATTAAAGTTTGTTTCTTAATGTCTATATTACAGACATGGGTGTGTAATAATAGGTTTCTGAACTCAATACTGACACTTTATTATTCTAAGTACTGGTATCACGATGCTTTCTCGAAACTAACATTTTCTCGATTCCGATACTTTTTGCAATACTGATAATCTTTTGATACCGATATTTCGAGAATTAAAGGAACTAATGGATGGTAACCGATAAAATACTTAAAGGAAAAACTCGGAAAATTTAAGTACTTCATAATAATGAAAGGTAGACCTAACGCTGTTTAGATCTCTTCGTCGTTAATAATACTGCATTGATACTAAAAAAAATGTTTGATACATTTTTATACCGTCGATACTACCGAAAATTCGATACCCAGACGAACTGATGCTTACACTTTTTCAATTGCTTTATAACAGTGTTGAGTGCAAATTTTTGACTCACGATCTAATTATGGTTCCCCGACACATTACACTTCATCAGGTGTTGAGCATACGATGTTGGAGAGGTAACTCCATTCTTCTCTCCAAAGCTCTCCAATATCGAACACTCAATGCTTGATGAAGACAACGTGTCGGGGAACCACAATTAGATCATGTGTGCCCACTGTTAGTCGAAAATTTGTACTCGACAGTGTTCTAAAACAATTGGAAAAAGCGTAAGCATGAGTTCATCTGATCATCATATCCAAAGTAAACATGAACACTCGATCTTCAATTCGATACCCACTTTTAAATTTTGATACCAAAAAGGTATTGGTATTATTAGTATTGAAATTCGATAGTATCGCACACCCCTGCAGGAGGACTTAGATTAATGGTGGGAAAAATTTTAATTTAAGTCGAGCCAAGCAGTTTGCAACAGAAAAATCGTATCGAGCGGACCTTGAGTAACTCGTGAACATAATTAATTTTGTAAGTTCTTTTTAATTTGTCAGGATAGTAATAAGTAAACTGTTGCTTAATAGACTGTGGATTTACATGTACTTAAGGTTTTAAGAATACAGGTATCCATAAATCACCGCCCTATTTACAAAGTCTATAAAGCGGGTCCATTTGTTGTATATAGAACATTTAGTCAATTTTCAATTACGCGCCAGGTATTGTCAAGCACGTTTAAGTATTGGGAGCTTCACAAAACGGATAGCCTCTGTGATTCTTGCATGCTGCTCAACTCTGTTATCCCCAACATTTATTTTTGTTTTGTTGTTGTTAGGATGCGTTAAGGCACAAGTACACAAAAGCATGTGACAGATACAACGAAGAAGTGTGCAAGAATTATGGAAGCTATCGATTTCGTAACCCATAAACGTTTGACAACACTTACCGTGAAATTAAAAATTGGCCAGAGAATTTGTGTAAGACAACTGGAAAACACGTGACAGAACATTAGTTAATTTTATTTTTGACTTCTTCTTTCCAATGGACTAAACTGCATTAAAATTTCTTCACTGTTAATTTCTTATAGACATTAGTACATTTAGCGACAACGAGTTTGTCCATTCAACAATGGTCATTTTACCAATGGATTCTACAACATTACTAGAGGCCGTGGTTTCAGCGTGGTTGCAACATTGTTGTTAAGAATATTAGAAAAACTAAATAGCCTGTAAGCAGGTCTCCATAAATTCTTAGTTCTTGTATAAACAAACAACCGTCGTAGCGTCCAGGGAGTACAGTGAAAGCCAGTATTGTGTAATCTAAGTGGAAAAAAATAAATTCATGTGTTATCATGTGGCCATAAATAGAACACGATAACTATTTAGTTTTTTGCTAGTTTAATACAGTAGTCTTTATTACAGTCCTCAGATGTGACGACAGATGTTTGCTTTATTTCTCTTTTTATGGTAGTATCATTTCTCTTCTTAGTTCTTAATTTCTAGAATAATCTACACGAATGCTCGGTGAGATTGGTACATAATCGAAGACTATTACGACTTTCACTTCATTTAGGTGTGCTTAACAATCCGACTAGAAGGGATTGGATCACTGAATAAAAATTGTAGCTTTGATATGATTCATCTGACTGAATGTTCCTTTAAGTAGCAACTCAATTTCTATTTTAAAAATGTTTAGCATTAGCAGTCTCACGCTGCATTTTAATTACTAACTAACTGATACGCTGCGTTGTCGTTTCGTTTCTTGTTCAAGGGATTTTGTTGGCAAAAAAAAAAAAAAAAAAAAAAATTTAATCATACGTGAATAGCATAATAATTTCGTAACTGATACGCTACAAAGTAAACCGAGCTTTGGCAGTGTTTTTAATAATCCATGGTAACCTGCGTAAAGTCTACTGCTTCTCAGCACTAACGACAATACCCTACTCTTCTATCCACGAACTGCGAGCTTTCTTGTTAGAAGCTTCCATTGTTGCATGGACAAACTCGTTGTCGCCAACTGCACATAGGGCAGTGTTTTATGGACACCCTGTTTAACTTAAAAACGCTTTTAAGTTACTGGCTATTTAATTTCGCACCAGTCGAAATCACTCATTGAGACAGTGAATTTTGCGTACTGGCATGTAAGAATCAGTCAAAAATTGGATAAGTTGACACATTTTGATCAGAATGGAGTTTTCGAGTATGGATGCATACGCACGAGAAAAGTTCGAGTACAAACTGCATACTCTGCTAGGCTTTATCTTTTTGAGTATCACATATCCCTTGTATACAGGGTGGGAAAAGATGGGATGATGTCAAATAAAGGGACTGATGCTACCTCCAAGTCGTTTGAAGAATATGAAGTGATTCTTGAGGATAAAGAAAAAGTACAAGCGACAATTGACCTTGGCACAAGATTGGCACAAGTAGATGAGGGTTCCGAGCTTTGAAGCAAGTTATACAAATGGCTTTTGGTAACATTGATGTGGATATCAAAAAGACGTTCATGCTGGACTATAATGGAGAGACATGTGAACTGTTGCGTCTGTTTCAAATCAAGTTATGTTGAGAATAAGAGCGCCAACCTTTTGTGTTCATGCTTAGGCTTGTAATAATGGAGAATGCAAATAGATATCGAAGGAGACATTTGACAAACCTCAAGTAAATATCAAATGGCAACAGGATTCCTTATTACATGGTCGCACAATTTCATAAAGATGGCACTCACACAGTCTAGCTAATTTTAGAAAGTACACACTACTGTCTTTATCAGGCTTTCTAAAGGTGTATTTAGGTCCCCTGGCCACATTCATGCATGTTGCCCGTTTTTTAGTTTAGCAAAACATGCAGCCGCCAGTGTTTGCAATTCTCCATCCACTCTCCACAATTGCACTAGCCGCTCACTGAAGTCCCTTCCTACCAAGTGGCTCACATTGGGCGTAACAGACCCTGGATGTTCATAAGGGGGACCCCATTTCACTCGTGGTGTAGTATAGCTATGGATTTCATGAATCATCTTCGTTACCTATACAACACCACTAGCGAAATGGGGTCCCCCTTATGAACATCCAGGGTCTGCCACACCCCAATGTGGGACACTTGGTAGGAAGGAACTTCAGAGAGCAGCTAGTGCAATTGTGGAGAGTGGATGGAGACCTGAGTGGCCTGCGGCCTTGCAAACACGGGAGGCCGCATCTTTTGCTAAATTAAAAAACGGGCAACATTCATGAACGTGGCCAGGGACCTAAATGCACCTTCACAAAGCCTGATGAAGACAGTAGTGTTACTGTCTAAAATTAGCTAGCCTGTGAGTGTGTTATCTTTATGAAGTCTCTTCCTACCAAGTGTCACACATTGGGTGTAATGGACCCCAGATGTTTATAAGGGAAACCCCATTTTGCTCGTGGTGTTGTATAGCTATGGATTTGAGGGAACGAAGATGATCTTCATTACCACGAATTATCTTCTTTACCTGGAATCCATACATATACAACACCATGAGCGAAATGGGGGGGGGTCCCCCTTATGAACATCCAGGGTCCATCACACCCCAATGTGGGACACTTGGTAGGACTAAGAAGGGACTTGAGCGAGCAGCTAGCGCAATTGTGGACAGTGGATGGAGACCTAAGTGCAAATACAGGAGGTCACATGTGTTCCCACATTTAAAAACAGGCAGCATGCAAGAATGTGACCAGGGATCTAAATACATCTTTAGAAAGCCTGTAGCGATACTGTCGAAAATTACCAAAACTGTGTGAGTGTCTTTTTTATGAAATTGTGCGATCATGGAAGGAGGAATCTTGTTGACAGTTGATAATGAGTTTCATAGTAATGCTAGTAACGATGGTTTGAATAATTATAAACTGCACAAAGCATATGGGGGCAGTGGACCAAGCTGACCATTATTGCTCTAGTTATGCTTTCACGAAGAAATCATTTAAGTAGAGGCGCAAGCTCTTCTTTTGGTCACTTGAAAGTCACAATTGTGAAAGCCTTCGTGCTGATGATCTTGCTAAAAAAAAAAAAGGCAAACCTGCCTTTGCAGAGTATATAGCATTTTGCAAAACTTTGATTTTGTAATTAGTTGCAATTTTAGAAATCTGCAAGACAGGAAACGTAGTAAGCCAGCATCCACTGGCACCATCGAGCGACTCAACAGAGTACCTCACTTCATAAACAGTAATGAAAAAACTCAACCAAAGACTTTGCAGTGTGCAGCAATTGAAAAATCAAAGGGGAAGGTGAGGGTGAAGGAAACAGTCTGGTTTTGTAAAACGTGAATGAAAACCCGGGCTTCACCCTGGCGACTGCTTCAAAATCTACTACACCAAGCTGAAGTACCGCTAGGTCGGTGCTATTTATGTTTTGTACTTTTGCTACAGTGTTATGTGGGTATATCTACTTAGCAATAAAGTTTCAGATGAATAATTAAAGGTTTTAAGCGATGATGAAGTTGCGCAAGTTATGTGCTCTACTTTTCACAAATTAAATTGGACTGCAGCAGCAAAACTCCATTTTAAAAATTGGACCTCAAATGGTTAAAAATTAGACACTTTTTAATTTTTTTTTAGTTATTCTATAGTGATAATCCTAAGTGAATAGCTTAATTGTTTAGTTTTTTTTGTCGAAAACTAAAATTACAAAAAATAAAATGCATTTTACGTACCCTTCTTCTTTGGGTTAATTTTTTCTATAAGTCTGTTGTTTTAACATGAAAACTTGTTTAATTCAAGACTTCTAGCAATGAAGACCAC
This sequence comes from Lithobius niger, assembly GCA_023313725.1. Taxonomy (NCBI): domain Eukaryota; kingdom Metazoa; phylum Arthropoda; class Chilopoda; order Lithobiomorpha; family Lithobiidae; genus Lithobius; species Lithobius niger. The sequence goes on from JAHWFP010139718.1 coordinate 5,785, forward strand.
ACGCGTAGTATCAGTATCGAAGAGGTTTTTGGATTGATCCGTACCCATATGAAATATCAGTATATGTAAAAGTAAGAACTCAAAGCCTTGAAGGACAAATAAGGCGATTCAAACTAGTATGCTGCAGTTATGCTCTTTTTGAACACTTCCAAGTAGATAAAAGTATCTACAGTCATATGATGTTTACTGGTTTGGTACCATTTTTTGCCTTTACATGCCATTGTGAAGCAACTACGCGAACCTAATTTCAGTTTTAACACATTTATACAGATGTTATATTTTTCACTTAGTATCGAAGTGTCTGCTCTTTTGGATTATAGGTCAATTAAAACCATACGCACCGGTCTAAAAATTGTAACAAACATAGAAAATATCAATTCCTTTTGAACATGTAAACTACTCAGTAGGCTATAAAAGATACTGCAATGGTTTTTGCTTATTCTTGCAGTATATATATAGTCGTTTAAAAGACCTGTTGTAGGCTACACGTGCAGATACCCTTGTTCGATCTTAATTAATTAAAAATTTCGTGATAATTATCATGTGTTGAGTTACAAATGCTTGAAAGTCAACTAGGCTAAATTTCGAACAGGCCCCAGAGCAAGGTCTTGACAGGTCTTATTCAAGACCTTCTCAGGTCTGGTTCAAGATCTTGTCAGTTCTGTTTCGAGCCCTTATCAGTTCTAGTTAAAATCCTTGTCAGTTCTAGTTCGAGGACCGATTCTTTAAGATCTTGCAAGTTCTTGTTCTAGGGTCCTTCAGTTGATTTTCTAAGACATTGTACAGAATCCTACGAATTCTTGTTCAAGATCCTACGGGTCCTTGGTCAAGATCCTACACAAATACTTGTTCAAGATCTTGAGCAAATTCTTATAAGATCATTAACCCTTTTAGGCCTACGCCATTTTTTCAATTCTCGAGTGAGAACGCCTATGGCTGCCATGAACAAGTTGCATGCCTCACGAAAATTAATTGTAATAAAAAAACTATGTGGTCTAGTAGTATAAAAATTCACAGATGTAATAATTATATTGTAAATCATTGACCAGAAATATAATTGGGACCATCGTCCTACGTTTTCATTATTTAAAAAAATCCTGAAGTGAGACTACGTGAACAGCGCTAACGAAAGTTTCAACTGACACTATTCAGAATGTAACATCCACACGATATTCTTCCGTCACAACGCGTGTTATTACAGTACTTCCGAAATCATTATTTTATGTTTATTACCGTAAAAATAGTTTAAAGTTGCTTTATTTCTTCGAGATTCACGATCGATTACAGCTCACTACCAAATCGTTGCCGGACGCCATAATGACCGGCTGCCCGCAATGCGACGCGCTTCTGCTAGCTAGAGGTGGGCGCGGATCGGGTAAACCGCGGTTCGATGCGGTTCGGGTCGGTTCCGGGTCGGTTGCAGTCTACGGGCAGATGCGGTTCTAAAAAAAAAAATTTACGTGCGGTTTCGGGTAAACTGCAGGTGAACCGCAGCTAAAATAAATAACCACTGATAACGGCGTGTCATAGAAAATGCGAAACTATCGTGGCTATTATTTGGTTTTTTTTCTCCCTTAATTCCCTTCACCACCATAGAGTTAGATATATTATACTGTTACACCACTAGTTGAATGCAAGGCAAATTGAGGTAGAAAATGCAAGAACTGAAACCGAACCTTCAGTACGCCGTAAATCAAATCGTTCAAACAGCAAATTCACGCTTGAGGAGGTAGGGACGCACGCAGTTGACATTTAAAAAAAACTTATTTTTAATTATCTAAAAAAAAATACTTTGAAGAACAAAAAATAATAACCAACTAAGAACGGCATTTGTTGAATTATAACAATGTCTTTGTGCGGCTTTTTTTTGTTTCCAAAATTTGCATCCGTAATTAATGTCTTTATTAAATTTTTATTTAGCGGTTAACCGCGGGTAAACCGCGTTCGGGTCGGGTCGGGTTTTATTATAACACACATTTGCGGTTTCGGGTCGGTTTGCTTGTCAGCTCAGACGTTGCGGTTCCCTGCAGGTCGGTTCCAGTTTCTGTAAATGCGGGCAATTTCGGTTCCCAAAAATTGGACCTGCGCCCACCTCTACTGCTAGCGCCAATGGCTGCGACCTTGACTCGCTTCGCGTGACGTCACTTGCGAACGGCCGAAGATTCACGCGCCGCGAACGATCCAATCACCGCTCGCGAGGCCGAAGCGTTTGAACAACGGCCGTTGAAACACGACATTTCATTAGAGGAATACAGGCAGTGATATTGGAGTTGATGACGTCATTTTTCACGGGCCAGAAAATTGGGAGTCCCCTCTCTCGAACGTGACCTAGATGGCGGCTGTACGTTGCGTCGTTCCGGAGATACGATCATTTGAACCAAGGGCTATTTTCAGCAAATAAACGCAATTTCACGTCCATTTTGGCGATGATGCCAACAATAACATTGACTTAAGGTAATAAAAAGATGACATTAAATTTAATTAACCTAAATAAACCAAAAATATACGTTCCAAATTACGTAATTCAATCGGAGTTACACCTCCGATGTACGCAATAGGAATTTTTATTTTAACAGGGTGTAGAACTCGGCTGAACTGGGCGAACGATACATCGTCGTTTCGGCTTTTTCGCAATGGAATTGCAACGACGACATATTGTCGCTTAGGCCTAAAAGGGTTAAGATCTTATAAATATTCTTACACGATGCTTTACAAGATCTTGTAGGATCATGTAGGATCTTGTCAATATCTTGTAAGAACAGACAGGATTTTGTGCAAGATCTTGTAAGAACTTGGTACAATATCCTGCAGGACCTTGTAAGGCTTGCAAGATCTTACAAGACCCGAATAGGACCGTGTGTAGGATCTTATAAGACCATGGTATGAACTTAGATAAGATTACTACGTGGATTGTTCTTTAAGCCAGGTAAGTGGACCAGCCATTGTTTCTGTGCCTTAAAGAAACCCCACGGCATAAGAGAGAACGCACACATGAAGTGGCCAAGATTTCAATGAGCCTGTATCAGAGACTTAAAATGCAAAGGCTTACGTTTTTAAAAGTTCATGGTGTAGTGTGTTTCCTTTATCCTTGTGTAAGTTACAAACACACATTTTGTGGCTTGCTATAAATGAATGTTCCCCTGACAAAAGTACCAACAAATCAGCATTACAACTGGCCTGTGGAAATTTAGTATGCAGGAGGTTGAATTTCTGACTGGGACTTGAACCCAAGATCTTCTACTTGCCAGTGGAAGAACAAAAAGGTGTTTACTGTGTTCAGTTGCACATGGGACCTGGCTTACGAGACGCCCTGCTGGACCTCCATTACACAGTTGACTATAGTTTCCACAGCTGAATATACAGTAACTCTGATCAGAACAGCTGTTCGTGAGGTGCAACACAAGCTGTAAGCACAAACTTGTCCCACCACTGTCACATGCGTACTGGAAGCATACCCGATTCACTACGTGGAGGACTTCCTGGCTCTCAAGCTCCAGCTGCAGCAAGTTGCTACTCAACCCAGATCAATGGGGACATGATTTACACTCAGTTACTGTAAATTATGCTCGCACAGGTTGACTTTCGTACATTTACCACATGGTTCACCTTTTGCTTTCTATTTAATGTTTCCCTGTCCAATAATATTAAAAAACCATTTCACAGCAATAATTTAAAATTTTGCTATCACTTGTAGTCTTATCCATTGCAATATAAGCATGCAATTGAAAGAAAAGTTACACAATCAAATTAAGACTCCTTGCGGCAGCTCTTCTACCTACAATTAAGAGCCAGTCCACTGACTGAAGGGAGGACGAGCTAAGTAACTCACTCTATTCTACCTTCCCTCTATGGAGTTAAGCTGCAAATGACAATATTACCAACTTAACTTTCCTACCTGTGTCCAAACTTGCAGTGCAAAGCAGCCAAGTTTAAGGCTGCGTATCTAAAGCTCCGGCCAACATCATCAGTATTTGTTCCTGGCTTAGTGTCTTGGTTAGCCAATGTGTTGCGATCAAAACAGTGGTACAGGAAATGGACTGCTCCACAATACTCTTTGACTCGCAAGCTATTCAAGTAACTTAGATAGTGCTGCAAGAAGTAAAATAAAAATGACATGTCATTTATTTAACAAACAGGATACTGTTGCACTATAAATTTCCATATTTACACTCAGACTCAAACGAAGCAAAGAAACCCATAAAGGAGTGTGAAATAGAATTCGGCAACACATGGCTGATACGTAGAATGCGTACGAAACACCGCGTCGATTGGGAGAGCACGCGGACACTTATTGTCTGCAATTCCAAGAATGAAAAAACACCTAAAGGGACTAGAAAATCATTATCGATTCAAGCGCACCTCCAAGAGAGAAAAAAAAATATGAATTTTCAGGCTCCATCGACGCCAGCTATCAAGTTTCTGGTGCATAACGATCTGCACGAATCACTAATCAGCAGACAGGAAAGACATGCCGGTAAATACAGGAGGCACCAACTGCGGCCGAATTCGAATTTGTGATGAATTCATGATTTAAGCCATGCAGACAAACAAAACACATTAAAAATGCCTGATGAAGAAAGTAGGAAATTGATTTGGATTAATTTCAGAGCCGTCGAAAATTTACTGAATGCCTGTGGTATTCTGCTTCATTTGAAACGGAGCGTAAATTTGGAAATTTATAGTGAAATTGTAGAAAACTCTCAAAAGTAAAAATAAACGATATAGTGTGTTTGAAACAGGATACTACAATTTAAATAGTATTTTCATTTGCACATTCAATTAATGGCACTATATTATGCTCTAAACTCAAAAAGAATGATCTAAGTCCTTTGCATGGATGATTTCACGCAACTAAACCACCTCTTTTACATATGTTTAATATTTCCAATCAATAGATGGATTCAACTGTTAATATTCTTTCCTTCCAAAGGACTTCAACTTTCAAGATTGCTGCAGAAATTTTATTTTTACCTTCCGATGTGAAAGGTTTACCATCTATTGGAAAGATGACTTACAAACAACTACAAATGAGTCAGATGAATCAGCACCATGTCCTCTAGGCAATTTAAAAAAAAATATTATTAAATCTGAAAACTTGTTTTAATTGCATAAAATCACCCCTGAACAACAGTGGAAATCAATTTGTCTTTTTCTGCTTGAAACAGGACCAAAAGTTTAGATATACAAGTGAAAACAGACTTAATTCCCCTTTTAAGAAAACAATAACTTACAGCTTCAGCTAGGTCTGGATTGTCTTTCAACAAATCAAGAATATGACTTTGGAGTATGGCTGGAGGAAGAGCTTCTTTTTCATTAGTCTGAATCAAGGCAGCTTGCTGAGCAATGAACAACTCTGCTTGCTTGTGAGAGGCCTGTCCTTTTCTTGCTTTAGAATCGCTACTGGAGCTATAATAAAGAATATGTTACGCATCAAAACAATTAAAAAAACAGGCTATACGAGCAAGACAACAACAGATTCCAATGATTAACAAAGGCATAAGGAGTTTTGGCTGATTGCTGTCTGACTTGCAAAGCATTACAATATCTCAAAACCAACAATAGCAACATTTTTCTGCAACTGTAGCCTAGGCAACATTTTCTGTAATTATTACACGCCATCAACCAATTGACACAACGGTGCAGGGTATTATTTCATGCACTGAAGCCAACATTTGCACTAACGTGTTTTGATCATAGCTCGAGCTATTGTTGACCGATTTACATGCTGTTTTCTGCATTCACCATGAATTAACTGCCCGCACATATCTCAAATTGTGACCAATGCCCTATTCCTAAAGGATCCGGAAGTAGAAAATTTATTTAGGCGGGGCAGGGTCGTGGGGCGCCCCTTAATGATCTTAATACGTGACCAACGATCGATGGTTGTTTGGTGGCTAAACCGAATCACGCGGCTGTAAACTCTACTAGGTCGATACTTTTGACTCACCCTGTATACTGTATATCCATACATCCTTGACCAGCAAGCCCTATTAAAAAAATTGCTGGAAGAGAGTTAGCTCAACCAAACTGAATAGTGATGTATTGGGTTTCCTTTTTCTGAATTAGCACAGGTACAATATTAGTATCACTATTAGTAAACCCCTGAACTTGAAAAGCCAGCAACAGTAAGACACAAACTTACCTCTCACCCTCTACAAATTTTCACCGAAGACTATAGTACACCTTCCAGCTCAAACCAAGCCACTACAGAAGTCGCTGCTGAGCACCCTACCAAGAACAATAGCCCAAAGCCCGTACAGTAGTGAAAGCAGCTCCCACCTTGAGTGCAGTAGCTGCTTTGACTGCAGCAACCAACTTCCAAGACAAACAACCCAACCTCTTAGCACAGGTACAGCACTAGTCATAGTCCGCAATGACAAGCCTAACCCCTCAACCAATAAATCCTTGGACTCTACCGACGAAATCCCGCTTTCCAATCCTGCTCTGAACAAACCCCAGCATTACAACACCAAATCCCTCCCTTCTCCAGAGTCCACTAAATCAACTGAGCTAACACAATCCGCTTAACAAACAAAATCAACCAGTGAATCCAAGACCAACCCTTCTTTCTGCTGCTCTTCGACAGACCAAGGGAGGGGGGTCTACGCCATCCCGTGTTGCAGCTGTCATGCAAAGTATATAGGGAAGTCAAAAAGATGAATTTGTGAGCCATCCACGAACACCAACCTACAGTTTCTAGACAAGCTAGAAAATCGAGACACAAAAAGAAAGAAATTGGAGAGCAACTAAATTACTTCTAAAATTAAATACCTACTTCGAACCCCTTAAAACTATAACCATCCAGCACTTTCAAAATCCCGCTAATAAACATCCTAGCTCATCATATCGAAACATAAACAAGATTCTGTCCCCAAAGCTCACGCTAGACTTCTCCTCCAAATGGCAAGGCTTGCTGAAGATCCAAACCTAGTAAGACAAGGAGCCGCCACCGTCGTCACAACTAACAGAACAGCAGCAGCGTGAAGTACAATTTTCCCAACACCAACAACAACACGTCAGCATAAGTTTTAGAGAATTTCGAGGACAATATCGTTTTGAGGAATACAAGAGATTTTGGAAAAACTCCCAAAATATAAACTGTTGAAATTTGTACTTACCCACATTTGTTTAAAAACTGTTGGTATATGAGCGGCAAAACGTACATATTATTTAACAACATGTTGCCGAACAGTGATAATCAGGTTTTTAATAACTGTGCGTAAGGCCGAGAAATAATAATTTTTTGCTTCTTGGGCATTTTTTGAATTAACTAACGTGACGCGGTGACCAGGATTTTTATTTTTATTTCATAAGTCCTTCTTCAGGGAGCGTCTTTCAAAAAAGCCTATTAATGAGCAATAAAACAAAATACTATGCAAATACAGAGCGGTTAAAAAAAAACCAAAGGTGGATCCTCAACGTAATTCATCTTCTATTTTAGTCTGAAATGCTTGATATGCAAAACAATAACACATTTGTCTCAAAGTCGCAATACATTTTTGACCAGGAAGGTTTTGGGTCACCCACAAGGGGGCTGAGAAGTAGTGTTGCACGGTATTAAGTTTTTGCAGGACGGTACGGTACGGTTCTGAAACCGGCAATCTACGGTAATATCACGGTAATTTAGGAAATCATTTTGCGCTATTATCCACGCACAAAAGAATCAAATATGGCTCTTAGCATTTAATATTTTCACTAAT
>JAHWFP010139719.1:0-12577 GCA_023313725.1 Lithobius niger
AAAGAGACAAAATTGATTACGAGGGATCCCAGGGAATAACCAAGTTTATCACGGGAATAAAAGGATTTATCATCAGGAAACTTGGTCAACTGGTATTTGGCAGAGCATGGTCAAGCATGGCCGAATAATTCGGTATTTGGCTGAATACGTCAATTCTTTGGTGCCGATTATTCGGCATTGTGCAGTTTAACTGTTCGGTTGTATACTCGGTATGTGGCAAGTTGAGTATTTGGTTGTGTATTTGGTATTCATTATTCCGTTGGTTAAATTTAACAAACCCTAGTTAACAAACTAGCTTCACGCACATCCTTCCCACTGACTATTCAATAAAACAATGGCGTTAACACCTTCCAATACAAAAACTGGACATCCTGTTTTTTTCACTTAAAGTTAACCACATAAACTGGAATGTACATTCACCCCTTTAACTTCACATGGACTCGGCCGTATCAGCAGCTTGAGGGGGTTTCAATGAGTTTTCGACATTGCCGACCGATGAGTGTACTCAAGCCCTCGGAGTAAAAAAAAAAAAAAAAAAAAACAATAAAAATTTGCAGTTCCGCCTTTTTCAAAGACGTGCAAACAACCTTCGTCCCTTCGGGCGAGTCGTAACTTTTCTTAGTCAAATGGCAAAGCCCTGGTTTAGCATGCTCCTTTCTCGTCATTATTTCCTCACTCGGAAATATAAAGGAGTGCCGAAATACAGAAGTTTTTTTAAATAATTTTTTGAGGGTCTAGTCTAGTGTTAACGATTACTTACTGAGAAATTTGACAGCGACCATCACACTTAACGATCGAAGTCTTTGTTGGAAATTATTCATTGCAGAAACGCAACACGTGATTCAACACTACCAAAATTACCCCACAACACATCGTACACAGCGGAAGATTCTACATTTGGTCTTTTAGAAAGGTTTGGGTCGAGTATGTCTTTTGTTAAGGGTGATAAACGAGAAAATGACAAAACTAAAAAGTGGGTTAAAATATATTATATAAATTATTTCGCTGTAAATAATTATATTTAGGAAAGAAGACAAGCCAAACGACAAAATCATACTCTATATAAATAACGTAGTACACTTTAAGCTTTATACCCACTCCTCTACTGGCAAAAGATGGATGGGAACAGTAAAAACATCGACCTTAATAATCATATAAGTTCTGCGTACTTTATTTCTTTAAATTTATAAATCTAAAACTTCCATAAGTCACTAAATCTCGGTCCAAGTTAAATATCTAGTAGCTGCCAATACAAAAATGTCTAGTCACACGCTAGTGTGCAGCGGCCAAGTTGGTATCAGATGCCAGTAGCCAAGAGTAGTCCAGTAGATATCCGATTACTGAGACGTTCAGTTAATAATTGTATCTAACATGTAGGGGTCGGGTGTTAGTAAAAATATTGATAAGAGCGATTGGGAACAGAAATTTGGCAGCAGCCGTTTCTTGACATAATGATATAGCTACTCTTGAGAGGCGGCCAATTTTGGAAACTTGCCGATGCTAAATTTTTCGCATCATCACACGACTTTTTTAATTTTTTTAAAGTCCTATTTGTACCATAGTAACTCGCGGGATTCGAACTGTCGTTCGCTTGTCGTACAGCCCACCACTCTTGACCACCGGGCTGTGTTCTTCATGTTGTACGGCGTTCCTAACACTCAACAAAATTCAAGGACATTGAGGCTTTTCATTCTGCTTTCAGGCATATATTTGTTTCTACGTGACGAAAGTTATTGCCATTTCCGGCTTTATTTGGTGGACTACTGCGCCATAATAATTCCATGGAAACGTTTCAGTAATCTAATTTCTGGAATACTGAACTTATCCAGTGATCAAAGGTCAAAATTAAGCTGAAACGTGTTCTGCCATCAACTTGCTTTATTCGTGATTCGCGGTAAATATGCCTGGGTGGGATCAAACTGACGTAACGTGGCAGTCCTGGTGAGACGAATTTATGCACTCTACCAAGAATTCTGAACGGTGTTCAGCGACAGAAGAGAAAAAAATAAATAAATCAGGATTCACCGGTTTTATTTTTCTTTCAAACCTTCACCATTTTTATTTCGGTTGTCAGCTTAGGAATCCTGTTTTACCATCGTTCGCTTTAGGTTTAAAATAATGAAAGGTCCGGAAGCAGAGGAGCGCCGTGGTATGACTGTTCTCTATTTAATACCTGGACCGCTCCCTCCCCTTTTCCCGGTACTACTCTTCCGCCTGGGGCGCCACTCGTCACGCCATCATTAGATTTTCATCTCCCACCCGCCTACACGATGACCAGAAGCAGAGCAGCTGCCGTCCAACCAATCAGATTGGCGGCAGGGGTTAAATCAAACATGTCCATCGAAGACTTAAGACAATGATCAGTGAATTCGTAATAAAATCCGATCACGTCTAAGCACTTGCGATCGGCCACAATGTGTCCGGCATTGCTAGTATATGACGTCACGCAAGGACGCGTGGTACGTTTAGTTGCACAACACTTCAACTCGTAACTGCATCGTACAAAGCAAATCATCCTACCGTTGCGAAGATGCTGCGTTCACGCGAAACACAGAACTGCTAAACTTGCTTACGGGCACTAGGCAGTATAGAGCAGCGTCAAGTGACGTCATATTGCTACAAGAGAGATGCCTGCAAGGGGCACTAGACTGAAATGGTGGGTTAAACAGCAGTACTTCTAGTCAAGCCAGTGCTTTGAGATTTTGTAGGCTTAAAAAACCGTTGTTTTATCCAATCCCTTATGCTGCTAGGTTGTAATTGGAAAATAAAGATTCCACTTGCTTAAAAATGTCAGCAACTGCCAACAAATCGCCAAAAATCGCGCGTTTTAGGCCTAAGAAATCCAGTCTAATAGCATTGGCTTCAGTAAGACGCTCTTCTTTTCCCCCACCAGTGCACCTTGCAGCTAACCCAGTAACTGGCTCCACCATAGAGTTATATACAATAATACTACGTCGTGTCACTGCCCTATACAGCAGTGACGATAACGTCATATTATACAACTCTATGCTGGAGCCAGTAATTGGGCTAGCTGCACGGGGCACTGGATAAACATGGAGGGGAAAATAAAGAACGTCTTACTTAGCCCACGCTTGTTAGAGCGGATTTTTTCGGCCTAAAACGCGCGATATTTTTCGATTTGTTCAACGGTAATTGTTGATATTTTTTAGCAAATGTGGAATCTTTTCTCTTCCGACGTACAACCTCGCAGCGTAAGGGATAAGCTTAAAAAATAAGCTCTCAAAGCACTGGCTTGACTATACTAGAAGTACCGTTGTTTTGACCTTCATTTTAATCGAGTGCCCCTTGTAGCTATCTCCAGAGGTTAGCTTCGCAGCCGATGGCGTTATTGTTGTTGTTCTACCCATTTCTTAGTAGAACTTTTGTCGAGCCATGCACGTGTGTTTGACGTCACAACCTTTTTCATACCTTTTTTACCTTTCTACACGTAAATTTTAAAATTAGTACTGAACCTTAAAATAAGGGAAGTGGGTTTTTGCGTGAAGTATACCACGCGCCATGGCTGTTTGCTGTGACGTGCATATCACGTGACTGGGCTAGTCTAATCAGACGGCCAAACAGCCGTTGTTCACGTTCGTCATTGGCTAACTCATGGTGACGTCACGGCAAACAGCCATTGCGCATGGTTTAGGTGGGAAACAAAGCCAAATAATAAAAACCATGTATTAACATACGGTAAACCAATGAAATTCACAACATGGAGCAAACACTGAACTACCAACGATGACACGCAAGCAGCAATAATAACGATTTCTCAAATATTTCATCAGTACTACTTTAAAATTTCGAAAATTAGGACCAACATTTTCAGATTCAGGATTGGATTTTGGGCTCAGAAAAGTCGTTTCTTTTCCACTTTTTTTCAACTTAGAAAAAATGTTTGGGCGTAAAAGGACATACTGTCACCCTATTTTCGCGCATCCTGCGCGTAAATACCTTTTGCAACGTTCACATACGTTTGAGTGAATTTAGCAAAACCGTCTTGCACGTGAGGGAAAATTCTGGAATATAAAAGCGCTTGCAACATTTACACTACGTTTGAACTAATGTTGCAAAACTTGAGGTCATGCAGGTAAGCCAACACGGAGTAATGTACCTTTCAAACAAAATTTCGTGTGAAGCAGTTTTTTTTGTACGCCTCTCTCGTACCGCGTTTGCTCGTAGTAGAGCAAGTGGAAACGAACGAGTTGTGGTAAAAATTATTATTGGCCTTTTTTACCACAACAACTGAGAGTTGGCGTTAACAGGTTACAGTGACGACACGTCGGAGACTTTTAAACTGACATCACTCACCAGCCACTGAACGCTGGAATTAACTTTCCTACAGCTAGTAATAGCCCTCACTTAGACCAACAAGATGACACTGTACCAATGACAGACTTACAAGTTGCACTGTCATTATCCCCAACAACTTTAAACACCAGAGTCATTCAATTCGCAGCTCGTGAAATGGCCAATTTGAAACACATGAAGCAAATCCAGAATGGCCTCTTCTGTGTACATGCGAGGACGGCAAATTATAGGATGGGAAAAAAGGGAAAACACGGCACAAACGCACTCAAAACTAATACTCGGAAGCTAATTAACTGGCAAGATGTAAATTTTCAGGGCCGTAGTCAGCCCACAGCATTCACAGCAGCCACTGCGGGAAAAAAAATTGAAGAGTTTGGTGAATTCTGTGAAAAGTTCTGCGTAATCTCTACATTGGTGCAAGCAGGAGAACCTGGAAAACTCGTGAAATTTAAAATTCCTTTGAAACTCGGGGAAAACTTTGAGAATTCTCAATTTTTTCACAAATAAACTAGAAAATCCAGGGGAAAAAAAAGTCCCAATTTTAAACCCAAGCCTTAAGAGCACTAAACGAATTATGTTAGGACATAGTAAAAAATAATATCTTTGTACTTCGGCATTGATTCGTATTCGTAAAAGTTCATTAAATCTAATCAGGATATTGTTTTGCACTGTGTGAGCCCATAAAGAAATAAACTTGGAAGAAACGTGGGAAAAAAATTCTATTCTGAAATTATGTTAAATACCCTGGATATTGACTTCAACCCTAAAAAACCTGGAAAACTCTGGGAAATTATTTTAGTACTAGCGGAGTCGCTCGCTCATTCCGCGTCGTGGCCCCCCCCCCCCCCCATTTAATTTGCCGTTCGGTCGGTAGTTGGCATCGTATGTTCGCGCTGCTGGCCATTGCGTTCCGGGCGCAGCTACTATCTCAGCCGGCCTTGGCTGCTACTTTTATAATTTGCCGTTCCGTCGGTAGATGGCGGAGATGGCATCGTATGTCCTGCTTGCTGCAGATGGAGATTGCTGTTGCGCTGCAGATGGAGATTGCTGTTGCGCTGCCGATGACAGCATTGCGGATCTTGTGTAATTTTATATATATATATATTCTGGACGGAACTCTGTGCAATAGATTACTTGGCAAGGTTGGTTTCGCTGTGGGTAAAATACAATTCTGGCCACGGTCGTGTTAATTTTCCTCTACGATTTTAGAATCTGGAAATTAATCACCCATCAGGAGTGGCAAAAACGAGGAATCTCCAAGTTATTTCAACCCCACGTTCCACCATCGTTCTGCATCCTGACCCCCATATAATGCCACTTGCCGAGCGAGTGACAGGTTTGAATTTTGCAGAACATCTACCAGGGACGTTAAAAATACGCTATGTACAGAGTACCCCCACCACCCCGGAAAACAGTGAAAATCTGGACAAAATTACGGAATTTAAACTATGTTTGAAACTCGGGGAAACGCTCGGGGATATTTCACAAAACGCCTGCAAAAGTCAGGAAATTTAAACTAAGTTTTAAACTCAGGGAATTACCTGATTTTTGGATATTTCCTCGTTTCTCGAGAGACTTTTTCCCCAACAATCTTAGATATAATTTTCATTACAAAGAATTATGATTTAATTAGGGTGTTTTCCTTTGAAAGTAGCATTTGTGTGAACCCCTACAAGTAAAACTGATAAAATATGTGAACAACAAAAAATTCGTTCCTAAAATTACAGTAAATAGACTGGAAATTAAAACTATAGGGGACAAAAACTAGAAAACCCCGGTAAATTTATTTCAGTGTTGTGGTGGGAACCAGCCATAAATTTCCACTTAAAGGTACATACCGCCTGCCTTATAACAGCCACGCGCAGATTGCCATCGCGCATGTTACCATCGCACCGTTACGCGAGACTCGGCGTAGTAATACAAGGCCAAACGAGAGAGTAGCTGCGTTTCGCACACATCATGACTTAGAACGTGAGACAAGTTAACAATAAAGACGTTCAACGTGAGTTCCAGTGATTATAAGAAAAACGGTTTGTTCTACGAAATGACTTCTGGCTGGTTTCACCCCTTTCATTATAATTATGTAATTACGTGGGCTGTGAAGCGAAAGTAAGATCATGGATACCCCCACGTCCTACCGACGTGAAGTACGCATTTATAATCTCCTGCTGACACAAATTAATGTTAAAAAATAAAATTCGGGTTAAAATTAAAACGGCTTTTCGAACATCTCTCTCCGAACCTCCATTCTCCCATTCAGCCAGAGGATTAGGGAGAGCCGGCCATTCAGCCAAACATGTAAATAATCCGACTCGCGCAATACGATCTCTTCAAACCTAAGCTGTCAATATTGCAACATGATGCGTTCGTTAATACTTCACTCCATCAACAATTCAAAACAGCGATGGAGCCAAACGATACCAACAACTGACTCGGAAATTCGATGCTGCCAAATCGACTTCACTCCCTCCAAATCCCCCCCCCCCCCTCCTCCTTTCAAGCTGGACGCTTCATAAGATTAACTTCACACTGGAAATAAATGGTTCCAATTCATCCATAGCAACATGAATACTGGGTGTTTTTTTTTCAAGAATTAATTATTTTTTGTGTTCGCAGACCTTGTAACTATTCTCAGTTCAGTACCGTAAAATGTGTGGACCAGTGTACACCATAATATCACAATATCAAAACAAAGTGTTATTACTAGCGTGTTAGCTGGCTTAGTGAGCAAGTTCTAATACTTGACTTAATTTCGATTATTGTGTCAGAATATTTCATTTTGTATGTCCATAGAAACACAAAAAGATTCGCAATTTTGTTACAAATTACGAGGTGGTTTTTTTTTCTATTGGTACATCAAACAATTAAAGGTGCCTTTTCACCTTTTCAACTCCTAGATACAGCAACGTAAAATCTTCGAGCAATATAAAGAAAACAGCGATAAACTAAAATTGGAACAACACTATTCGCAGCAGCACCGCGATTTTCATAACTAAAACGAGATCACGTGACCAACATCAGCCTATTGGTTAGCGGAGAATCTGGAACGTGGATGCTGTGTTTAGAATATAGACATCGATATCGAAATATATGCAACGCTACATTTACACTTATTTTGCTTCGTAAGAAGACGATTCCACTGTAGAAGATTCCTTCGTAACTCGTCTGTACACGAAGCAAAAGGTATGCTTAATTTTATGTCCAGATTATTTGATATGAGAGCTTAAAGAATTTTAATGATGTTTACAGTAGACGTAACGGCGTTTTCCAATTACATACCAGGACTCCCTTCAGGGTACTTATCCGGCATTCGTTAAAAAAAATTCTTGGTTCTTTTGAGCCGTTTAGAAATTACACTTTGTACACCTTTCCTCAGTGGCGTAACTAGGGGGGGGGGGGGGGGGGGGGGGATTCGCCCCCTCTGTGAGATTTTGAAAGCTTATTCGGCAAATTGGCCAAGTTACTTTTTCCATAGCTGAAAAATTCAAAGACGCAACTTTCATCTTGGCTAATTTATACTTCTATTGTTTCTCCTTTAAATCACTAAAGTAACCAGGTAACAAATGGAGAAATACAAAAATCAGTAAAGATAAACAGTAAGAATTACTGAGTACATATTTTGCTTAAAATTCCCAACCTTTCTAACAAAGTGTCAGTGTTTAAAAAATAAGTATCTAGTATGAAAAACTGAAAGATTTACATTACAACATTTTTTTATGCGTATAATGCAGTCAGCAAAACTGGTTTTATACAAATGTTTCCAACGGCACTTTACAAGGCCAGAAAATGCCGGAAATAGGAAAAATGCTTCAGCTTCCGGGGCTCTTATTCGGTTCTCCCACCACGCCATTCGGCTAAATGCCTAGTGTTGCCCCCTCAGTACAAAACCCTAGTTACGCCACTGCCTTTCCTAATACTTTTAACTAAATAACCAAGTTCCAGGTACTGCCTTTTGTCACCACGATTTTGTAAAAAGAATGAAATAACCTTTCAGGATAGGCTTTATTTGTTGTCATCTTATCAACCGATGGCACGTTACGAATAGTCACGATCTTAGCATGAACAGCAAACCATGCAGTCAATAAACCGTTCGCCTTGTTCCATCAGCCAAATGACAAGAGGTGGTGGGAAATCAATCTCTTCCCCTCCCCCACAGCGTCTCTGGTTGCGTGGGTTCGTCGTCAGCTGACACCCAACAGACAATAGCCATCCATTTGGATTACATGGTCGTCCTACGCCACCCACAAGGGCCCTCACCCTACAAACAACCACCCCTCTGCCCATCGATACACCCAAAAACACGAGTATTGTTCCGTTGGTAGGGCTGCAACGAGAAACGGACGGCTGCACATTTTGCGGCTGCTGTACATGTCGTGAGCTTGTTCCAGCTGCCAGTCTCTCCTTAATCTGCTTAACTAGGGTGATCCGGCATAATGCGTCTAACTGCGCGATCATTGTCCCGCCGAATAAGGTGTGGTACCCGCATTGTTGTGCACAAAGTTGGGGTCCGTAACTGCAATCTCTGCAATCGTATCGAGCAGTGACATTTGCCGCCATATTGGCACCATATTGGCACCAGTATGGGTTTTGGAGGGCATAACTACAAGGTGCACTACATAAAAATGGAGGGAAAAACAACGGAAGAGCGGATTCCTTAGGCTTAAAATAACGTTGTTTTCTCCAACAACAAAAATCGCGCGTTTTAGGTTCTTTCTGCAGTGCCCCTTGCTGCTAACCCATTAAGGCTTCAGCATAGAGTTATATACAATAATACTACGTCGTGTCACTGCTCTACACTTAACTTTACACTGCTGTAAAGATTAGGAGCAACTTAACAGTATTGTGACCAAAATACAGTGTTAGGCGAGACAGTACAGAGTATTTAAATATCCTGATTACTAAAATATGAGCAACACCATAATCGTATATTTTAGTAATTATTATTATTATTAGTTGTAGGATTAGGGATTAGGACGGTAAAAGATTTAGATGTTTTACCAATGTGTTTCCTTCCAGAGCATGTATGTAGAGCAGAGAAGCCAAAAGTGCACAATATCAAACACTACTGTACGTTTCGAGCTGACTCCAGCTCATTATCAAGAGAACAAAACATACACTTAAAATTGCGTAAAGGTACAAACAGGTAATGAAGGCAGGCAAACATTAATTCTTTCCCAATAGTGAGATTTTACATTCCGTCGGAACAAGAAAATTTTAAAAATGTAAAAAAAAAAAAAAAAACAGGAAGAAGAGTGACCTCTCTATGCTAAAAAGTCGACATTTCTTGCACTTTAAATTTTTTGATTTTTTTCTTTTTTACTATGTTAGAATGTGGTTTTGTTTTAGGCAGTTTTGCCTGCATTCTGCTACCTGTTTGTACCTTCATGCAATTTTAAGTGTATGTTTTGTTCCCTTGAAGATGAGCTGGAGTCCGCTCGAAACGTCCAGTACTGTTTGCTATTGTGCACTTTCGGCTTCTCTGCTCTACACACTCAGTTCAAGTGCTGACATTTTCCATTCCTTCCAGTAAACAAAAATGTGTGCGCAGTACTTTAAGATAAGCAGGATTTTGCATTTCCACCAACCGAAAATTCCGGGATAGATAATCAGATTTTCATACTTGTACGTAAACCTAAAATTGAGGTACGGTTTAAAAATAAGTTTCACAATTTCCCCTTACTGTCACAATTGCAAACATTCCGCCAAATTCCTACCTCTGACGTTCCAGTTGGGCCTGTAAACTTTAAGGGAAGAGTAGCGTCTTGTGTGATCCATTGTCATTCACTTTTTTTGTTCAAAAACCAAATCTCGTAAATCAATATCACAGCTTGTCCTCGTTAAGTTCGACTTGCTAATCCCAATATTTCACGACTGAATTTGTTTCACCCAGGAAACTTGTTACTCACTACAGGATATCCCTGCGACTAGTGTAACTTCCTTTTTGGCCTTAAGAAATAGACAGAGATGAAGCAACGGGAAAAGAAAGAGACGGTTAATTGTGACATTTTTTTTAAACTGCAAAAAAAATCGTTGTAAAAGCGACTCATTACTATTGTTTGCTTTGACTGTCTGTCTTTCCATTTATACCTTGCTGGTGCTAACCGGTGAAGTAATCAAAAGCCAATTTACTAATTAGCAATATTCATAAAAACAGTGACTTCACCAGGATAAGGATGAAGGTAACCTCCTGATTCCATCTCTTCCCCTTTTGCAGTTATCAGAGGGGTACCCCAGGGCTCAGTTCTGGGGCCATTACTTTTTATTATCTATTTAAGGGACTATACCTTGTGACTCTCGAACTGATGGACTTAAATTTGCAGACGATTTAAAGCTAGGCTAAATTTGTCTTGGCGTCGTATAAACCTGATTGATGTCTGAATTTTACAAAATTAAGCATTTCGCGCACATAACTGTTACATGTGTTACATTTAACGTTTCTCACTGTTAACAGCTTTGGAAAAAAATACAATGATGTAAAACGTACCATAAGCCATTAGCCTACACCTATTAAGCCATACAAAGGGTTGGGTATAGTAAACAACTATAGAGTGTCTGCAAAGTTACGATGCTCCTTTTGGAAGCGAAATAATGGAAGATTACTAGTTTTTTTTTAATTTTATTTTAAATTTTGACGAGCCTTAAGTCAGCCGAAGCAATTAATGCTTGTATGGCTGAACCGGCTCAATTTTGAACATTACCAGATTTTTAGAGAAGAAGAAATTCAAGAAATATCTGGTAAAGGAAGGTGCCAGCCCTGGGATTCGATCTGGGAAACCTCCGATCATCGTCGGGGCCGAAATATTATCCAGAATTAGCCAGAATACAACCCATAGCCGCTGAAGGAGCATGGTAGCTTCTCACGCTACCCTGGCTGGCAGTCCTGGTGGGGACTTTGCCAAGATCCCCTTTCCAAGGGTTTGACCAGATTCGCAAACCTCCAGCAACCAGACTGAGCTCTCTCACCGCTCAGCCACGATTACCACAATATGTATATTAGAACAGAATAGTGACAATAATATGTTTGCTGTACTAGTCTAGTGTCATCCCATTTTGTGGCTAAGAGGAACTAGTGACCGACTAATTTCTGAATTCTTCAACAATGCACCAACGGATTTAATAGTGTCAGTAATCCCGAGTCCCACACTAACTCACTTCTTTTAAGTCCCGTAAACTTTGGTCAGTCGCGAATGAGAACCCTGACCGCTGGACTGTGTGTGCTGGCCTTGCTGGAGGCCCTAGGGGACCCATCACAAACCTCGCGGTGGGCCTCGAAACTCAGTTAATAGTCATCCCACAGCTTGCAGCTGTACAGTATTTTGCATACCGAGACTGAAGTGGTGGTCTAATAAAACAATGTATTATAAGGAGATCGACGTTGTTCGTTGTAATAAGGTATCATTTAACATGCGTCAGAAAAACTCTAGTAATCAAAGTTGTTTGTTGTTCTTGCCGGTGATAAACTGTATTAAAAATATTAAATTTTTTTTTAAAGAGTCACAAATCGCACAAACAAGAAAGCGGCACGCTGTGACACGTCCGTTTCTAAGATAACATATAGCTAATGCTTCTTATCTGCACTAGCCATGTCATGACCAGCCTCAAACGCCTTATCGTGGCTTATCGAAAGACTATCAACAGCTTCAGCAGTGAAACAGCCAACATGTACGGTTAAAAATTCAAAATACTGCACAGGAAAACTGGGAATGGTTGTTAAATAATAGGCATTTATAACTGAAAAGTCCACCTTGAAAACTGGTTGTCATGACTAATTTCATGGACTAAATATGGAGCTAAACACTACTCACTTGGGTCATCACTTTTAAATTCCTTGATAAAACTAGTCTACATTTAAGTACTTATCAGATTCTTGGACTTAAAGCCGCAAGAGCCTTTTAGTATATCTGTGGCACTGTTCGGCATCAGCTGATGGTACTTACCTATAAGAAAGAAAAAAAAAAAAACATGGTAAGGTAAGTATACTCACTGCATCATGCAGTGCAAATAATAGAGCGATCACTCAAGAGCCCAAAACGCAACATATATGGAGAAGAAAGGTAGAGGAAATGCAACATATGGAGAAGGAAGGCAGAGGAAATGCAACATATGAAAAAGGAAGGCAGAGGAAATGCAACATACGGAGAAGGAAGGCAGAGGAAATGCAACATATGGAGAAGGATTGTAGAGAAATGCAACACATGGAGAAGGAATGTAGAGGAAATGCAACATATGGAGAAGGAATGTAGAGGAAATGCAAAATATGGAG
>JAHWFP010139720.1:0-28106 GCA_023313725.1 Lithobius niger
TAGTCAACTTTCATGGCCTGTGAGACTCTGTCCATTATCTTAGCATGATAGGCTACTGGGTGTCCGGGGCAAATACTAGGATATTTTATTTGGTAGTCCCAACATGCAGGGTCCCCAGGGACCCTGAACAAAGAGGGCATAGGTTAGCGTCCTCGTCTTTTAACCAACAGAACGACGGTTCGAATCGTGTTCGAATTGATTCAAGATACACATGGGAGTAAAAAAAAAAAGAAAAAAAAACCACCCTAGTCGTCATTGTGCCACATTAAAGGGATACACCTCCCAGCGCCATTTTTCTCGATCCATCACATCAAGTAAGGCCCCAAAAGGTCTATTTACTTACCGTTAGTCTTTCCCTTGCTAAAAGACCGTTTTAAAATGTGGCGTCTAGATTTTCTGTTGAATACTGTTAAATATATTTAAGAACGACCCGTAACTATATGATGTATTGCGTCAGTACAATAATCATGACGTTTCATCTCTGTGTGTCCATCTACTAATTTTCTAATAATTACCATGAGATCTAAAATCTAATAGACTAATGCAGTAAAAATTAAAATTTATTATTCCAATAGATCGCCGAAGCAAAATTATAAGACACTAGCCTAGAAAATTATAAATTGTGATTTTAAAATACGAGTATCATTCCGGTTTGTGACGACACAATCGTTGACTTGATTCTGTCTCGTGTACTATTCCCAAAGCCAACCGAGACAGCAGCTATGCGATGCGAGGAACGCAGCTACCACCCCAGCCGACCTTGGTGCTGTAATTGCTCGGATGACGATCTGCGCATAGCTGTAATTTGAAATGTTATAAGGCAGGCCGGGTGTCCCTTTAAGGGTTAAAAAGTTAACCAAGTATTGCATCCTTTCTCCCACGCCTACGTGGGGTCCAGGTGGTAGATGCGGCAAGCAACGCATCTAATGCTTTGCGTGCGACGCAGCACGGAGGTAAAGCAGCATGACGTATTCAGTAGCGGCTTCTACCGCCGGGACCCCGCGTAGGCTTGGAAGTGACAATATGCGACATCTTGTTAAATTTCTAATTTATGGCCTTATGATCATGTTACAAACACAATAAATGTTCTCATGAGGTACCACTAAACTCCCGTACTGATTAAAAGAAACACTTTAACACAAAAACACTGTGGTTGCATGATTACAGCAACGTTACATCATCCTTCGTATACACGTGGATCAAAACTCGCACTATTTCTGTCAAGGGCAGGCATTAATCGCAGTTGTTTTAAACTTACATTTCCCAACGACTCCAAACTCTTTACGGCACCTATAATCTTCTGGTGATCTTCTTTTAAATACAAACTAAGAGTAACAGTGTTAACTTCTCCATTTTCAGCTAAGTATTTGAGCAGACTTTCCGCTAAATCCGCCATCTTGCCGGCTATAGAGAAAATTATTAGCCACTCTCAAATCTATTTACAAAATGCAAAAAGTAGTACAATTCAAGGTTTAGTAATTATAATAACTTTTAACCTAAAACAACGTATGAACTAATTTACTTTATTGCTGTAATCTCTTTAAAAAAGAATTCATGCTTTGTATAAGCTACTAGTGTGTATTTCAGTGTAACTAAAGTTATATGCATTTACGTACACTACACTGTATAAATTAAGACCCATGGCCCCAGTACGTTTTTTTTGTTTTAATAGAATTTATTTTATATTACATATAATTTGATGATTTAATGTAATTTATTTTATAATATTAGTTTATAAAATAGAAACTGAAACTTGTCACTGTGTGTACAAATACAGCGTCGTATCTCTTTTCGTTACTTTATGGTTAAGATGGCCGCTTTAGGCAAGCAGGTGAATCTTCTGTCCGAAATCTCAAGATTTTGAGCAATAATTAGTCATTTTCTGATTTATTACGACTAGTCAACAAGTGATTGTCAATAGTCACACGAACTGACTACCTGGGGTTTTGTTAGACAAGTTATTCAGTGTTGACAATGTTGTTAAAACAAGTTTTACAACGTAATCATGGCTTGCAAAGTTTATGCAGTGTCCCATGCCGTTTTAGCTCCGATAGCAGTCGTATCCTTTTTCACTGATAACTATCAGTGGCACGTTTCTGCCTGTTATGTAACATCAGATGTTGTGCATTGTTGCATGTACGCATTGTTCAAACAATAGGTTAAGAAATGCTTACAATTTTGTGTGTTGGAATTTGTATGTAATTGTAGCCTTGTTACATGAAGCAAGAATTTATAGGGTTTGTTTACGATCTGAAACCTTACGAAAAAACCCTACTACACTGATTATTTGACTTGTAGTTTTTGGTGTGGGAATGTCTGACAGCAACATTACAGTTGCAACAAGAAATACCTTGAGTGAAGCGAGACGCCGCCGAATGGCTAGTTTATATGTAATGTATAGTCACGTTGAGCAATTCACTTTTAACAACCACAGTAAATTACTTGTAAACAAGGAATTTACAATGACAAAGGAATTTGAAACATGCATCTGTACAATTTACACTCCAACTCTCATCTGCCCCCCCCCCCCCCCTTTCCTAAGAGCAGTGCCCCTACCAACCCTGGGCACAAAAATTATACAAGGCAATTAACATGAGATACAAGCATAGGTACCTGACAAAACAAACAAGTTAGGGCGGGCAGACTCTCTACACTCAGTCTATTGAAAGAAACATACAACCTCCACGCCCATCCGTCAATAGGAGGGAGACAAACAAAATCCCGAGCCATGATAATAAACAGGAAATTCGTTTCACTTGGAAGTCCATACGCGATATTTGCAACCATCCCACACAATTCAGGTCTTCACCGTGCACAAAAATCAAAGGAGCACATCCACACCAAACGAGTTTGCAAAAGGGAAATTCAGCTGCTAATTGTGCCATGGATCAGGGTTCCCCTCGCGGTAACCACTTACTTCCCAATACCGTTGTGAGATTCCCACCGATGCACACTGCAAACCGCTCCTGTACATTGAAATGAGGCCTCTTCCTCCGGTCTTTACTTCATCAGTCGGGGAGCTGAAGGTTGGAGCAGCCACGTCGTAACTTTGCAATCGACGCAACCCCAGACTAACGCTTGACAGCAATGCAACCCAACCACTCTGATTCTTACCGATGAAGCCACGCACACGCCAACGGATACTATCCGGAACCACCATGGACACTCCAAATCAATAAAAACACCAGTTACTCTTCAAGCAGGGATGTATTGGCAAAAAAGCTTCGTCAGACATACGCCACCAACCGACGAAGGTGACAAGACGCACATCGAGTCAGTGATGACCCAAAACAGTGGGGTCCAAACAGCACACGGTACCCACATGCCACACGCTCACAGCTGATTGATTGGCCCGACCACAAGAGATAATGGGGACTATCACACAGAACTTTCACTCTGAAAACGAGCCGAGCCGTCGTGCGAAACGCAACAGACTCCACACTGGTATCTCGCACAGGAAAAACATGTTCAGAGGAAAACAAAAATCCCATCGGCACAGCATTAGCACCATATCGTTTCCAAGCACTGCTCGTGTAGTTATGCAAACAACATTCTCCAATGTCAGTTGCCATTTGCAGAGGCTAATGGAAATCGACAGTTGGTGACTTGGAATTTAGCCTTACTCGTTAAAACGGCACCTAGCAGTAGAGAATGCTACTTAACGAGGGATATCTATGGAATAGTGTTCGTCTCGTCAGCGACGAACGGTTTCCGGCGTTGTGCTCAGATTTACAAAGGCTATATAACAGATTTTTCTGCATTAACACTGACATTGTAGAAAATTGTACAATTTCATAAATACACAAAATTATAGAAACCATTTATCATGCGAGTTGTATTTGGTATGTGGCGAGTAGAAAGAGCGAGCGCTTTCTGTGGTCTACAGGCCAAGTGGTGACTCCTACTGGTTTGACATCAAGAGGGTTGTATGCAACGCAAACGAAAAAAAAGGACGAACTGCAACCTTGGGAAGTAAAGAGAGGGTTGTTTCCCATCTGATTGGAGCAAAAAATATATGTCGGCGTGCAGAAACCGAAACTGCTCCTGAAATTCCACCAAACTGTTACCGATAGTGCGTCGAAAATAAAATTGGAAGGATTTCTGTGCATGTTCAAATACCAGAGTGCAAAGTCACGGGACACGAGAGACCCATAGTAATAGCCTCCCTAAGGTAGCGAACATTGACACACTGATAACCAGCTTTAAATCCGTGGTTGAACGCATAGCAACTATATAGGCGTTTACTAGCCATGCAACCAGTCCATCCCAAAGTTGACCGCATGAAGTAACGTCGAGTCCCACCAGTAACGCAGTTCTTGCTGCACACAATTCTTATAAAGCAAATTGATCCAAATTTTCCAAGCAGTTGTTGAAAAGTTACACGATGGTAGCGCAATTTTGAATGGCGCGTCACACAATAGACACACGCAATGATCACAAAGTTTGATTTACGGTTGTAATCTGTGATAATCAAGGAACACAAAAAGTGTTATAATACTATTGCAAGGTTGCCTATTATGATTAATTTGCAATATTGGCCATACATACAACATTGAGGTGGAGTGGTTGATCAAACGATATGTTTCATTGTAAAATCCTTAACATAGTTTTAGAAAAAAATCCAACGAAACATCCAGTTAAAAAAGGAACATCGTCAGGAAAAGGTAAACCCATGATTTAATGTAAAAAAAAAAAAAAATTAATTAGTTCAATAAACAAAAATCGTTTTTTGCTGATTGTTCGATATAACGTTTGCCTTACAGTAAAATTTGACTGGCGGGATGCATTCAACCTAGAAAGCTTGCTCACTGACGACGAAATTATGATCCGGGACCAATTTCGCACTTACTGCCAACAAAAATTAATGCCACGCATCACAATGGCTAATAGAAACGAAGGTATGTATTAGCATAGCGTTAATCCTCTTTTCACGATTTCTTTAGCCAGAGTGAAATGAGTCTGTCGGCTTTCAAAAGAAGGTATGTAGGCACTGAAATGAAATTTGCTCTGAGAAAAATAACTAAAAGCTTTGATTGGTTTTAAAATTACCGTCATTTTGTGTGATAGTCGATTTGCTGAGTAAATAATGGTTTGTGGTTCATAATGGAGATCCTTAAAGGAAATTCAGTCATCGATAGAAAAGGAAAATAACAGTAGAGAGTGAGTGATTATTGAATTTTCTGAACATGGTTGTTAGATTTTTAAACTGAAAATGAATTACATTTTGAATTGCTGTTCGCACCATAGTAAAGTATGTAGCATACTGAAATAAGCTGGCCAGGCATGGTCGGTATGTTTTGAGGATGACCGTTTCAAACTGCAGAGAGAGTTGAACGACATGCCACAAGAATTCCCACGGATGGGGCAGGATATATTTTCAATGCCTTGCACAAGCTTTGTCTGCTTGTGTCAGGTCTTTAAAATTTATCCTTCCCCATCCGCCTCAAAAGTGCTACGACTCTCATCGCTCGACAAGTATGTGTTGAGCTGTTTACGACTTATAAAGTTGTACAAAGTGTCGACCCAGCTACCAAGGAATAGATTGCCCACTGCCACTCTACTATTCGTTAGTACACCTTTGCTTTCCTTGTTGTCAACTACTAAACTGTTTACCGAAAAAAAACCATTCAATCAACCTCTTTGCTGCAATTCAAGCAGTCTTGACAAAGTTTTTCCTTTATCATTGCCCCTTACCAGTACAAGTAAGCATGCACCGATGTTAGCATCGGACATTGGAAATCTGCCTTTTTAGGCTACATCGGAGCATCGGTTTTAGGCAGCAGATGTTAAACCATCGGAAATCCACAATTTTATTAAATCATTTTTTGACAGATGTAATTAAAATTAACTTCTGGGTGCTAAATTTTAGGCCCACAGAAATTTTGAATTTTATTTCTGAAATCCTCTTAATTATTTTTGACTAAACGAAAAATGTAACTTAATTTCACTTTACTTCCTTCAACATCGGCCTACGAGTTATCGGAATCGAATGTCGGCCAATGTTTTTCAACATCGAAATCAGCATTTGAGCACATTGGTGCATCCCTAAATACAAGGGCTGGGAGATTGAATGCCTTCTGGTTTCAACAGCTCCTAACTTACTACCAGGTTTTCGTTCAAATTTCTTTGATGATATAAATTAAAAACTTGTGCCGTTTGGTTCCTAACGCTGCCTGGTTCCTAACGCCGCCACCTGCCGCTGCACTGAATTTTTTTCAGTAAGCTGAGCTGTGGGATAGTCGTTATGACTTTTTGTTCGTAATAGATGATTGTAGGAAAGGCACTAGACCTTGAATGCTGAATGGAAACTTAGGTTTAGCTTGGGGAGGTGCGTTAAACGTACAGCAAAATGAGAAAGCCCCATAAACACTTGGTGTGAGGCAAACGGCCCATCCTTACCACCAAAATAAGCATAAAATGAAAGGAAGAAATTCGAATGTTGCCAGTTGTTTTCTGTCCCAGAAGCCAACAAAAAGAAAATGGCTAACACGGTAACCGAGAACAATGTCATTTTAATAATAATTTGTCTTTTTTTCATTATTAGGAACATTTAATTGGAAACATTAAATTGCAACAGACTTCAATGAAAACACTTACCAAAAAATTGCTACTGCAATTATACAAATACGCGTAGCTTGAAGTGCGCAAAACAAACTACACTTCACTTGAAACTAAGACATGCTGACGATGGCTGCAGGCTACCTATTTTCGGCTAGACGAACAATTCGGCTTAACTGGTTAGGCAAAAATGAGCCAACATTGAAGGTGCTGAGAAGTTTTTTTTTAATAAAATACAGGTTAGGGATTTAATGCCACCAATAACAGTTTTGAAATTCAGGTTAATTTTACAGTCACAAACTGGCATGAAAAATGAAAAAAAAAATTTGCTTTGATCAGACTACGTGAGCACGAATTGAACCCACAAACTTTGAAACCAAAGGCCGGAGTACTACCACTCAGCCGTACTGACACGGCCAAAAGGAAACGTCCATACGCAACATTTAAAACTCAAACATATAATGCATACATTTTCCAGTCTGCACTGGTGGGATGCTTGTCTGCGCATCATACACCAAGTGAACATAAGGAACACACAATTAAAGCATGAAATAAAGTAAATATGAAACCTTATTTCACATTTGACCATAGACAATGATATTAGGGATCCACTGCTAATGAACATCTTTACTAGAATCTTGTCCCCACCGTAATGTAAGCGTTAACATCTAGTGCGAGTGTGCGAAGCAATGTACTAATATTTTGGGGATTTCCCTTGTAGATCACTGAGCGTTGGTACCTCTCAGTCTAGTTGCCTAAAGCAGCTGATCTGATGAGTGAATGGAAAGCGGATCTTTCAAATTCAGTGGCACTTATTGCTGGCATGATAGTGTGAGTGACTATCGGGCAATTTCAGCAGTCATGGAATGTATTCTGACCTGTTCTGTATGATACTTCTGAGTCTTCATGATTGGGAGGTTTTCTTGGTTCGATTTCCCAGCTTTGCCCCTACCTTTACTAGGCTTCTTTCTGTTTTTGAAACTCGCAGTATGGTTTACAATTTTTAGATGACGTAAGGGTGATTTTAAAAACAAATCACTGTAGAAATATAGCAGTTTTCTGAAAGCGTTATTATTAAGGCTGTGCAGATACCAATACTGGTACCGGGACCGGCTGCGGGTACCACTGTTACCAGTATCGGACCGGCGCCGGGTAAACAAGTACCGGAGAAAGTACCGGCATCGGCTTTTTTTCCAGAATCGGCATTTTTGTACATTTTATAATATGGCATATTGTTCCCATTGCTACTAAAAATTAGCCTGCAACTAAGTCACTAAAGGATTAGGCCTTTAAGAATAAAATGTTTACTTAACACAAAAATGTTTACATGATATCGTTGAGCAATAAAGTGTTTAGCGAACAATTCCTTTTCTAAAAGTGTTACGTAAGTTACACCATTATACTATTAACGTATCAGCACTGTGTTGACTATTAAGTTATCGTTTGACAACGGCATTGGCACCGGCATGGTATTGGCATCGGCACAGTATCTGCACATGATCAAAAGTACCGGTACTGGCATCGGAATTGGGTAAACGGGCACCAGTATCGAACCGGTATCGGGGAAAGTGGCACCGGCACAGCCTTACTTATTATGACATATTTGTGTAATACTTTGTATCATCTATGTGTAGCAGTATTCTTAGTGCACGATTGTCAACTTTGTAACAACACTTGAAAATAATTTTAAAGTCTAATCATGATGGACGCTTCCTTTATTTTATTTAGTATTCGACAAGGCGATTATGCCAGAAATGGGGGCTCTCGGCGTGCTTGGATCTACGATACAAGGGTACGGTTGTGCGGGCGTCTCGTCAGTTGCTTACGGTCTGATTGCCCGAGAAGTAGAAAGGTATGAGCACAGTCTGTCTTGGTTTGCAGTCATCAGTATTTTCAAAAGTAGTTGAAATTCTTGCCAGAAATTTTTTCTCTTGGAGCATATTCTTGATTTCACTCATCTATCCAACTGATAGTATGTATGCTCCTTCCTTTACTCCCAACCACCTCCCCCCCCCATGATAATTTTTACAACTTTCATTTAACACACTCTCTTTCCCTTCCCCCTCCAGACAAAGCTGTCGAAACAGTGCAGGCAAGCCGCAATGACAGTTTCGTCTCAAACTCGGGTTTAGAACTCTCTTCTAGTAAGCCAGTAAGAGAGCCAAAGGAAAAGAGCTGCGTGGTTGCTAGTACTTTGCAACAATGTACTCCAAACGAAATACGCTTCACTATTTTTCGAAACTCAAACCTGAAATACATTCGCAATGTGTTATTTATCTACCATTAGTTATTCCTTTGTTATAAATCCTTTCTAAAGTCTGGGAGGATGTTCACATCTTCCATTGAATGGTGGGTGCCATAGTTACAACTTCCCATACTTAAGTCATTCGACCCATAACTGTGACGTGTCGTTATGACGGCAGCAGCTTCTCTGTGGCTGAGACCGTGTGACCCCCTCTGTTCTCATGGTATCGCTCACCCTTGCTGGTTGACTTTAGCACAAGTCTGCTCAACTTTTTTTTCTTTCCCAAGTTCGTATGGTGATGACAAAACTCTGTTCTAGGTGGTTTTAAGGCAAGAACAAATCTCTTTATGGTTTAAAAAAAAACGGAGAAGAAAAAGCAAGTATTATTTAAAAATAAAACTGTCCTCATTACGTGCTCTTCATCCTAGTCATTAAAGATAAGTAATTTTGGCGGAGTTGTTTAAATCCCCACTGCAATGTCTGATTCAAGTTACACCAAATTCTGCAAACCTTTTTCTTCTTCAGCAATTCTGTGCTATTATAGTGCAAGCAAACGGAACTTTTACAATGCGTGCCACAGGCTTAAACTTCAGAAAAAAAGGCTTATTTTCATTACAAAAGTGGCTGCATTAAAAAAAGGTGTTCCCTAAGTGCTGACAAGCACATTGAAAAGTCCTCGTGTGTAGACTATACAGCCGTCCTTCTAACTTCCATGATCTTGGTATATTTAGCAACAAGGCCTAGAAATAAATTTAGGATAAATCCAGCCAATTTTTTTTTTTAGTCCTCTATTGTGTTTTAGGAAGCATTGTGGTGGATTTCCTTAGGAAATGATGGTAAAAAAAAGAAGAAAACAAGCCAAACAGAGAAAATATACACTGAGAATAACATAGTACAGTACATCACCTTTATACATTTGTTTCGTCGGAGTGACGTGAGCACGATTCGAACTGACAACCCAATCCGTTCCCAAATCATTGGCATAAACGCCTTTAGCGACAAGCCCATTCCTGCACTGGCAAATTGGAAGAGTGGGGATATTGATACAGGTGTTATGTCAGTGATCTGAGAGGTTGCTAGTTCAAATCTGGGTCCCACCACTCCAACGAAATGTAAGTGCGTAAAGGTGACTTAATGTTCTGCATTATTTATAGAGTGTAGGGTTGTAAAAATCCGATTAGTTGGCTAAACATTTACCGTCAGGTTAAAAAAAAGCGATTAACGATTAACTGCTTAACCTTAACGAGTAAGCGGCCGCCCCCCCCAAAAAAAAAATTATTTTTTTTTTGTTTTTCTCAGTTTAATCCTTTTGGGTCCATTTTTATCATCACTTGAGACTGGGCCCCAATACGAGTCAGAGTCAGAACGAGTCGGAGATAGGGCGTTGCTGAAGGAGTTTCAAAATGGACATTGAAATGGAGAAGTTTATGCGAGGAATAAAGGTAGTGACGTAGAAATTCATGACGTTATTCATTGCAGACAAGAAAATGAATTCCCACTCCTAGCTTTTGAACGTGTCCAAGAAAGCAGCTGATTTTACTGGAACTTGGATGTCATGTATTAAATTTATTTGTATTGGTTTATGAACTACTGCAGCTGTAAAAAAATGATAAGTATAAAAATTAATTAACGCCATAAATACAAATCTCTTCTTCGTAGCTTTATGTTGCGTACATTGTAAATCAAACGACATCTAGAAGGTCAAAGCGGCCAACTACTGCTTAAGAGATTGGATACGGAATGCTTTCTTTTCGAGTGGGTTTGCTATGTGAAAGGCAGAGTTCGTATTGCAGTCAGAAATTGGTTTCAAAAATAAATTGATCAATGTTTTAATGTTCGGTTAGCTTTAAATGAAAATTACTAAACGTTTAATCATCAAGAGGACGATTACCGTTTAAACGATTAATCGGCACGACCCTTCTAGATTATGAATTTTACTGTTTGGCTTGGTTTTCTCTTTCTTTTAGGCTATATAATTTACCGCATTTTGTTTATATGTATTTATATGATGGTAAAACTTTTGTGAGTTTTCCTTGGTTTTGGAATGCCAACTCGACGACTCATTTTTGGAACACTTGAACTTCTATTTACTTACGACTCTGAGGACCTCTTTGTTGCATTAATTTCTAAAGCAGCTCGAATATCGTATAAACTACTTGCCTACAATTAATAGCCATGTATAAAATTGCAATCCTATTTCAAAGAAAAGCGTGTAAAGTATTTGCGCCATCCCATTGAGAATTAGGATGGTGTCTGATTGCCTTCCGGCCTCTTACTTTCGTTATTGATTAATGCAAACGATGAGCCTTTCGGCGTATCGAACTATTTTTGGTACACAACAGTTTTTTGTCAGTAAAATGTTAGCTAAATATTTGCATCTTTATTCACAGGATAGATAGTAGTTACCGGTCTGCATTAAGCGTCCAGTCGTCGCTGGTTATGCACCCCATTTATGCTTACGGCACAGATGAGCAAAAGGAAAAGTACCTACCAAAACTTGGTAAGAAGTCCAACATTGTTAGTTGCTGCAGTAGTGTTTTAAGCAACTGTTCTCACCAACTTCATTGTTTGTACATTAGGCTTTCGATTTAACAAACCTCCAACTACGGATTTCTCCCTATAGTGAGCACTTTTTAAGTTGATTAAACGGAATTAAATAAATACAGATGCAAACCTATTTACGTTGCCTTTTGGACTTATATGTCAGACTGACTGAGCGTGGAATCGAACCCGCCACCTTTGAAACCAAAGGCCGAGGTCCTACCGTTGAGTCATACTGACAGCGGCCTTTGATTCAAAGGTCGTGGGTTCGATTCCCCACTCACGCAGTCTTACATATAAGTCCAAAAGGTAACGTAAATAGGTTTACATCTGTGTTTATGTAATTCTTGTTGAGCCTTTGGCTTTTCCGTCCTTGATAAACGGAAAGTATGCGGCAGGAATTGAAGATAATCTTTGTTTGGCTTTACCAATGTCGTTTCAGATTAAAGGAGCAAAACAGTGCCACATTTTCAGTTTTCTGGCTGCGTGAGTAAACGGGGTGAACAAAGTATTTTTGTTGGGGGGGGGGGGGATTTTAATCCTTTGGTGGTGGTGCAGGTGGAGGTAAATGACTTGCTTAAAGACTTGATATTAGCGCCATATGAAAGCTCTCGAAAACGTGGTTAAAATGTTGTGTTTATTAAAACATCAAAGTCTTGAAATCAAGCTGCTCTCACCCTGGTAATTTTACAAGTACAAAACTGGACTGGTTTCAGCAAGCTAAAAACCAGAAACTACTGCTTGTTTGCGGCTCCATTCTACTGAATGTTAGACACCCAAATTCAGGCTATTAATGGGAGTAATCACTTGAAATCGGGCTGTTCTCGCCCATAGGGATCTCTAGGCAGACTGCTTCGCCCTTGTTTGGGCTCGTCAGTAGAGAATGTTCCGTGAATGAAAGCAAAGGCACCTTTCTAGCAGCTTGATTTCCGAGCAGAGCAGGTTTGCGTGATGAACTCTTGTAATGTGAAACCGATCTAGGGCCAATACTGAGCTTAACCGACATGATAACTCCATATCGGCATGACTTGAGACCAGCTTCAGTGTCACATGACCGTAAAAAGTAGTAAACTTAATGAACAAAACACGAAAATCTAAAATAAAATTGAAAAAAGTCTGTTCAGGACTTAAGGGACTACAGCAAGCACTTTAGTCATTCACAAATAAACCACTTTAATTTGGTTAACCCGTCCAAGAAGTTTAAGCAACAATGCAGTACATATAAAAAATGAAGAACAACTGAATGTGAGGTAATTAATTGTTTATTTATGCCTATCTGCCTCAACAAAATTTGGCCAAATAAGTCGGTTAAGATTTCACAGCTGAATCAGAATTTGATTAAACAATAAAATGCTTTGATAGCATTCAACCTTAGCTATGAGGGGTTGAAATATAACCACGGAAAACTAACAACTAGCAATGGGCTAATTATATCACTTGAGATGTGTCATTACTCGAAAGTGTTCAAAGAAAATTTACAAAATATTTACCTGGCTGTATTGGGCTCTCTTACTACGAACGTTTAGTTAAACTCAATCTGGAGTCCCTTGAATTTCGTAGACACTTCGGACCAATATTTATCAGGGCGAAGGACTTCCCCTTGAATGAGGTTCACTCTGGTTGCACCCGACAGCATGCTTGGTGTTTGACTGGAGAACTACCAGATGTAGGCTAATAGCAGGCACAATTACTTTATATTACGCGTGGGGCATGTGTGGAATACTTTGCCTCAGTGGTGGCTTCTTCTTGTATTGCGACATTTAGTAGGGGACTCATTTAGTAGTGCACCTGAGCGATAAAACCATTTACTATTCATGACTTAAGCATTCCTACTCACGAACTTCTCTCTATATTTTATCATTCATTAGTGATATGCATGTAAGCAGGAGCCTATAGAAAACAACTAGGAGCGTGTGTCGGTAACTTCCACTACAGTGTTAAGTCAGGAGCGGCTACAGTGGTGTACAAATTTGTTACCAGAGGTCGCCACCTGCACGAGATGATGAGAGGTGTGCGTCATGTTCTCAATGTTAATTTTTGGTCCTTTGTTTTTAAACAATAAGTGTTTAACATGGAAACAATACCAAAAAAAGAATAAAAAAACTAAACAAACACATAATCAGTTGTTCGTAAGTTGCTCTAACCAACAATAAAATAGAGCGTTGCTTTCGTAGCACACGTCTGCCTCGCGTGCTAAGTTCAGTTTCGATTTCAGACAACTTGGCGCAGGCGCAGTATTGTTGCTCCTTCTGGCGTTAGAATTTCGTACTAAATTACGCGCTTCTAACATACACCAGCCACACACGCTCCTAGTTTTCTATAGGCTCCTGATGTAAGTGATACCAATAGGTATCCTGTGTAATTTCCTTTCCTTGTTTTGGGGATAAAACTAATTATTATTATCACTGTTGGAAATCATAATGATGGATGAAGAGTTACAGATAATGTACTGCCCTGCAGAACTTGTGATACTTAGCTCAATATCCTGCAATGTCTGGGCTCCTAGCCAAGCTGAACTCAAGGTGGGGAAAAACATCTGAGTCTGTTTTTTCTAGCTTTTATACTAAAGTTTGACTAAGAAATGAGCCCGGGTTTGGTAGAATTGGATTGTTCAAATTCCTTTATGATGGGGAAAGAGGTAATTGCAGGGGTGTACAGTAGAGTGAAGCAGATTGGTCCTGCTCCTTGCTAATACTTTAAAATATCTTGGCGTAAGGTTTTTCCAGTGGAGAATTATTAGGAGTGTTGACCATTAAAATATTTGTTTGAATCTCCCCGCTGAGGTAGAATGATGTCATATTATCCGTGGTTTTCGACGTAGCAGTTTCGTGCGAATATAGTAAATTCATGTGATTTTCTTCTAGCAATTCTTAGAAAGGATAAGGTGGCATTCCTTTTGCCTTACACTTCCACCCTGGTTTGTAGTTCTGTTAATTCACTTTAATATATTTTGACAGTATTTAAAAGTTAACACCAAACTAGCAGACAAGAGTTTCCCCCAGTGCACATTGGTTGTAAAAAGTCTGAAATTCTCTTCTGCAATACTGTCTACTTTTTACGACCATTTGAGTATTCTGTGGCAGAGCTGTGTTTAGCATTGTGTGACTCTAGGCACAGAAGTGTTTTGGGGTCCCAGCCCCTTAGTGCAATAGCGAAACATTCAATGTCATAAAACATTACATGTGAATTGAACACACAATATTGGTTAGCTGAGTTGAATGGAGCCCCAGCAATCAAGGAAATCACGTAATCCAATTGCAAGCCTCAACCACAATGTTTTAATTTGGTAATGTAGGGCAAAACGTGACTTAATGTTTCTTTGTTAAAATAAAACCTGTTTCAACGTAACAAAAAAAGGAATGAAGGTTAAAATGGTAAAGCTTCCTAACAGCCCCTCAGCTTTCTTGGGCCTACGCACGACCCTAGTCTGCCTATTGGTAAATGCAGATCTGAGCAGTGCTCGAACTTGTGAACATAGCTAAGTCCAAAATAGTAATCCTAGCGCCAAATTGGGTATATTCTTCATTTTAGATTCAGTAAGGACTAGTGGCGCATTAGGAATATGTGGCAGAGCTTGTTCTTAGGGATCCACATTTTAGGGGTCTCCCAAAAGATTCTTATACTTTTTTAAATTAGAACCACACTTTTTTTTTTAATTAAATAAATGGTTTTACTAGAGGGGTAGTCGGTTGAATGCTTGGAAAATTGAATTCTGGTTGGTTACCAGAATACGTTGGTTACCTGGGGGTTGCAAGAAATTTGCACTTATGTTTTTTTTTTGTTACAGTTGTTGTTCTTTTATGCCTGATGATGGCCCCCATTTGAGGGTTGAAATATAGCGTTCTTGTTATTTGAGTGTTCTGAATGCCTATTTTATTGGTGTCAACCCATAATCCGTTTCCAGAATTAAATGGTTTTCTCCTGAGTGCAAATGTGCAAAGTTTTTTAGTAGGTGGTGATTCTTAAGTAGTTGTTGTTTGTTTTTTGTTTTTTTCTTTATCACTTCTACAATAGTTTTTAAAAATTATGTTTCTACTTACCGGTCAGAAAATATCCACTACCTGTAAATTTATTTGCATTCAGTTCCTGAGTGCTCGTTACCCTGTAAGGAATCACTCTCTAGATAGGCCTAGCTCAGACACTCGCCTGCGCATGCGCGGGTCCAGCACACGCAGGCCCTCCATAAATGGTGTTATGGCGGTAGCCAGCCATCTCTTTTCTTCCAGCCTCCGACCAAGACACATCGTCGCTGTTACCCTCCTCAAGCCTTCATCCTTCGTTTTTCAACTTTCTCCAACAATACCTCTGCTCGCCGATTCCACTGCCCCACCGAAGACACCACACCGCATCTCCTCACTTGTTGTTATCGTTGAAAGTCTTCGATGGCGTCGGACCTCCCACCATGCTTTCGTCGAAAGTCCTGTGGTGCAGCATGCATCCAATCGAACTGGTAAACTTCAAGCGCGTTCGTCGAAAGCCCTCTCCCTGAAACTTTCGTCGGATTGACGCACCGAGCAAGCAAGCAAACAACCAAGCAAGCCAGCTTTCCCGTGTTCACCGCACTTCCTTACCTGAAGAGCGAATCATTCTTCGCTTGTCTCTTTGTGGAAGACTCTCGTCACTGAACGTTCATCTATCCTCATCATCACGTTTACGATCGTCGAAAGCAACACATTCGTTAAAAGCCCTACGCTCGTTAAAAACCCCACGCTCGTCGAAAGCTACGCTCATGGCAAGCCCACCGTTCGTCAAAACCCCAACGTTCGTCGAAAGCCAAACATTAGTCGAAAGGCCATTTGCCGTCCCGACCCGCACATCGTGATCTATGATGGACGAGTAGCCGAGCGGTTTGGGTTGTTGCTGTCTGTTAATCTGCATTTTATGCCTCCACCGTCTCTCCCTCACACTCCCGGTTTAGATGCTCACCTCGTTGAAAATCTTCCAACCAGGCTTAAACTTCGTTAAACCTTGCATCTCGACCTCAGGACCTGATGAATCTCACTGGTCAAGCCACATCGACTTCCTTCCAAGCCTTGGCACGTTCGCCTCGGAAGCTCACGTTGTTCACGTTCTCTGTGCTCGCTTCGGAAGCTCACGCGTTGATTTCGCCTCGAAAGCGCACGTTCATCGAAAGCTCACGTTCGCTGCGTTTGCCTCGAAAGCTTACTTGTCACGTTTGCTGCGCTCGCTTCGGGCGGTCACGTTCGTCGAAAGCTCACGTTCATCACGTTTACTGCGTTCGCCTTGGAAGCTCCCGTTCGTCAAAAGCTCTCATTGACTTCCCAACTGCAAGCCCACACCGGAACTTCCGGGCATTGAGGCCCTACCTTGCCGATCTCCTTTCCCAAACTCGTCACCGACGCATCGCTTGACGGAACCCCTTCTGGCTGACTGTCATCTCTCTTCCCTTCTTCAGCCAGTCACTCGCCCTCCATACCTCGGCGGACACCCCTACTGTAAGGAAATTTTCTCGTTCTTTCGCTCGTCTCAGGACACGTTCACTGTTCGTCATGCTTCACGTTTGCCGCACACGTTGCCTTGAAGTTTTACATCGTCAATTACCATCATGATCTCCAGCCGCATGTCCCGCAGTCGACCCAAGCATCATGGCTTTACCTCGACCTCTCTCCCTCCGACTCACCCTTCCCCGCTCGAACATTGCTCGCACCTTGTGCTTCAATCTTGCGCTCAACGAGTCAACAACGGGGTTTTCCACATGATCACCCACGCCTTCCGTCCCATCGCACCATCCTGACACTGCCATGGCTTGGACTCATAGTGGGAATGTCTCCACAAACCGCCTGCCACCTTGCCTCCGAATCGAATGATCACACAAATGTTCTGAAAATGAAAACCAACTACAATGCACTCGTTTGTTTTCCGCACCTCGCAGCAAGCAGTGCAGTCCTAGTCCAGGCCGACAACACCACTGCAGTGGTGAACATCCGGAGGAAAGGTGAACCTGATCCTGGCTCTTATGCGACCCCGGCCATTAAAGTCCGTGCACCAAGGCACTACATCTTACGCACAGCTGACTTGAGGCCCCATGGGCCGACTACAAACTTTCACGCCATTTTGCCAACAGGACTGACGTCATCCAGCACCCGTCGTCGCCTTTTGAATCATGAAGGTCATTCACTGAGCTTATGACAACCACACATCTGCTGCAGCGATAACAAAATCACTGTGACTGCACATGAATTCAGGACACTTTCAACATCATAGGAGTTTAAAAATCCAGTCTCCCTCGCTGAAAGTCCTCCTGCTGCATCATGATGAAGCTTGGTGTCTTCACGACTACCCTTTCATGGACTCGACATGAAGATAGACTACATCATCTGGGTTCCTTTGTGACAACCTGAAGTGTCGACCAACCTCCTCATGCACTTTACACTGACTTCTCTGCTCTCCGGACCAACCAACTTTACAACCTGATGCCTTCTGCATCACAACCAGCGGCTTCTCATCAATCTTCCTGACAGCGCCGCCACACCTCACTCATCGCTACCCACGTTCCCTCGACCTGATTCTTGGTTGTCCTTGGGCCCTGAGCGCCCCCCCCCCCTCCCTCCCCAACCGAGTCAAAGCTGAACTCTCACCATACCCTTTCTACGGACATCGACACTAGTAGCCGTCAACAAACTTCAGCAACTCTGTATCTGATTCGTCCAGTTTCACGCCTCCTCGAACTTCCATCATATACTGCTATCCCCAACCATGGTAGAATGTTCGGCAGTTCGCCACATTCACATTTTGCCCATTAAGAAGTTTTCTGATGGATAATCCACAATCTGACGTCCACTATTTGATCTTGCCCAATCCATTCACAGTGGCTCTGGGGATCTACACCTCATCCTGCTCATCATGGTGACTTTGCTATGCTACACCCTCAACATTCAGTCACATCTCCACCATCACCTTGAGTGACTGCCGGCATTCCACATCATTCAACAATAGGCCATTTTACCTTGGGAATCTGCCCAAAGCTACATTCCCCTCTCCTCTCGCCTTCTTGTACCTGTAATACGCACATCTCGCAACTCACTCAGGCCCATCTGAAACTTCGTTCGACATCCGTTGCTAGCAACCCCTCTTCAACTTGCTTGGCAACCTCTTCCTGATCTTGCATCCGCAACTCCCACATGAGATGAACTCTGCTCCCTGAGCATCCGAACTCAAAAATGAGCATGTGAACCAATTTAACTCTTTATTCGGTATGAACTTATGCCCCCTCACACCTCTCTGAGAGCCGAACTATTGCAACATGCCACATTGCCCTCGTCTCGACGGTCGCCACCGTGCTCAAATCCGGACTAGCCGACACTGACATGATCTGCTCCGTAAATCCACTCCGCCTTCAAACCCAACAGCCTCTCTGAAAACCTTCATCCGTAAAATTCGTACTGCAAGGAGCACCCTCTGAAAACCCTTCACCCTCCTGCTCAAACTTCTGGAACTGGACTTAAGTTACTTGTTCTCAATTTTCATCTTCCTTTCACTCTGAATCGTAATTCTGCTCTAGCGGTAAAACCTATTACCTCACGCCACACACCTATATGGACTAATCTGCCACCGGGAAGACCATGGACTCCATCCAGACCCTTCTAACTTACTCAACACTCGGTCAACACCAATTCTGATTGCTCACGCCAAGCCATTTCGTGAACATGATACTACCGGATTCTTACTCCAATGACGACCTCACCTTCAAGGTTTGCCAATATAACATCTGTCGTCATCCTACTTCTAACGTCTCACCCTCAACTCTCCTCTTCAAATCCTGGACTTCAAGAAATCTATCCTCACCTCGCCACCCGTGCAATCCTCCAAGATGGGACCCAATCAAGGATCGAACACCAAGGCATGCATCCCCTTATAACATAAGACCAAACTCCCTCCGCCCCCCTCCCTCCTTCATGTCCTGTCACCGCTGGAATCTGGAAACTCGCTTTGGTAATGGTAAGTTCCCTCCCCACTCCGACTGCCTTGCGCACTGAAGTTTGTCGTGATCGGAGAATGTTGCGTCTGCAACCAATCCACCATAACTCTGTCACAGGGGGCCCGCCATGACGGTGCCCGCCACCTATACTGACCAGGTCAACTGTAAATGCAAATAAATTTACATGTAGTGGATATTTTCTGACCAGCAAGTAGAAAGCCCAATTTTACCTGAGGGGGGAAGGTCAAAATTGGTTTTTATTGCCTAAGGAAATATACACTACCTGTAAATACCCACCCAACCTCCCCTCTCGAGTCACCATCATGGTTGACATATTGGGAGGAAAAGTAGATGGCTAGCTACCGCCGTAATACCATTTATGGAGGGCCTGCGCGTGCTGGACCCGCTCATGCGCAGGTGGGTGTCTGAGCTGGGCGCATCTAGAGAGTTTTGATTCCTCCAGGTTAACGAGCACTCAGGAAGCGAATGCAAATAAATTTACAGGTAGTGTATATTTTCCTTAGGTAATAAAAACCAATGTTGACCTTCCCCCAGGTAAAATTGGGCTTTTTGAGATGATAAAACAAATTAAAGGCTAACAATCATAAGTAACATCTTGACATTTTCAC
Organism: Lithobius niger; assembly: GCA_023313725.1. Classification (NCBI taxonomy): domain Eukaryota; kingdom Metazoa; phylum Arthropoda; class Chilopoda; order Lithobiomorpha; family Lithobiidae; genus Lithobius; species Lithobius niger. The sequence goes on from JAHWFP010139720.1 coordinate 19,913, forward strand.
GAGGTACAAGACTTAACCGAGTCTTGCGGGAGGAGACAAGAGCATGATTTGACAAGACTAAGATAAGAGTCCCAGTCATCAACGACTTCATTTCAATATCGTTAAAACGTTATCCCATTTCAACCAAGGCCTTAATATTTTGTTTGAAAATGGGCATTTTATGTTGAGGTTTCGTAAGCATAATGTTCAAAGTATTAAAGGTTTAACTCACTCAACTGGTTTGTGCACATCGGCAAATTTTCGATCCTTTCCTCGGTTCTTCTTCAGGCCTAATTAAAGTTATATACACTATTTACACATATTCATGACAAATTTCTGGAGCACTACATCCCGTCCTTCTTCTTTGCTCGTAGTGGTTGGTGGTGGCCGTTCTGCGAGTTTGAATTTAATTGTTTTATGGCCCCTGTTGGGATTGGGTCGGCTTGGGTTTGCTTCAGTGCTGGGATGGGTTTTCGTTGTAGGTGGTGGGGAACGAGTGCATTTACGTTTCTGAAGGCCCCTTTGGCGAGATTGCAGGGGGGTGGTTTTTGGAGATCTATGGGTTCTACTCTTTAAAAAGGATTTCAGTGTTCTGGAAGTCGGGAAGGTGGCCTGTTTCGACGAAATGTACTGCTAGCCCATCATTTAGGTCGAATTGTTGTGTACCGCATTCCATGCCTACAGTGCTCCACCACCTACGTAGGCCACACCAAATGCATGATCAAAACTTGAAATGTAGAGCACAAATCAGCTGTTCAACAATTCGACCTAAATGATGGGCTAGCAGTACATTTCGTCGACACAGGCCACCATCCCGACTTCCAGAACACTGAAATCCTTTTTAAAGAGAAAAAGCTCTACCCCATACTAGCCCTAGAATCCATCGCCATAGATCTCCAAAAACCAACCCCCTGCAATCTCACCAAAGGAGCCTTCAGAAACGTAGCACTCGTTCCCCACCACCTACAACGAAAACCCATCCCAGCACTGAAGCAAACCCAAGCCGACCCAATTCCAACAGGGGCCATAAAACAATTAAATTCAAACTCGCAGAACGGCCACCACCAGCCACTACGAGTAAAGAAGAAGGACGGGATGTAGTGCTTCAGAAATTCGTCATGAATATGTGTAAATAGTGTATATAACTTTAATTAGGCCTGAAGAAGAGCCGAGGAAAGGATCGAAAATTCGCCGACGTGCACAAACCAGTTGAGTGAGTTAAACCTGTAATACCTTAATATTTCCAACCAAATTTCTATATTGTCAACCAAGCCGTAGTTTGCATGGTCCTTTCCGTCAACTGTACGCATTTCAGTTCTCAAAATCCCATATTGCCTCTGGGCCTTAACTGGTTTAAACGTGCCGCTGGTAACGATTTTAGAAATGCTAATTTGCATAATGGTTAAACTGTGTAGTAAACGTTCCTAATTGTTGAATTAATTTCTTATTCATGGTAATGTTGCTTTTTTTCTTTTAGCCAAAGGTGAACTAATAGGCTGTTTTGGTTTGACGGAACCAAATCATGGTTCTGATCCTGGCAGCATGGAAACACGTGCCAAACATAATTCAAGTCAAAAGGCATATATCCTGAATGGCAGCAAGACTTGGTAAGAATTTCTGCCAGTGTGGTTGGAATCTCTTCACTATAAATTATATGGTAGCTCTGACCGTATTATTTCTGTTTTGGGTATATAACATGTTTCCACGCGAAAGTAATGCCATCTTTGTCCCTACACCTTGCTGCAAACCAGGGGCAGGCTGGGCTAGGTCACATAGTCGCAATTAGACCCAACCTATTATCACTGATTTGTGTTGTGGCGTGGCCTGACGTTGAAAGGGACACACATACCAAACGAGTTAGATATAGATTTCTAATTGCCGTTACGAAAATATCCATTACCTGTAAATTTTAGCATTCCTTTCCCAAATGCTTTCTTTCCCTAGAGCTTTCAAAGTTGTTTAGGGCCGGCCAGCTGCGTAAGCCGGTCTGCCAATCCCAACCAGTTGTCACCAAAGGTGACAACAATTCGGTTCATGATTTGGCAACAGACTTCATGATCGGCCGCCGCATTAATGCCTCTCATCAGACCCACAGACGTCGCCGTCAATTCAACTTAACCTTCCTTGAAAACGACGACTACGACCATGAGACATCCGGAACCTGGACAGTCAACAACCAGGAACACATCAACGACCTGTAACTAAAAGCTGTCCTCCTGCCCCTCAAACACTTTCGACTCCTCTTAATGGAGAAAGTAGTAGAAGTTCAAACGGACAACACGACGGCAGTAGCCTATATTCACAAAGAAGGAGGAACGAGTTCCCGTCAACTACCTCAAATAACGTCGGAAATCTTCAATCTGTGCATCACCATGAATGCCGCAATTCTGCCCCTCCACATTCCAGGAAAACCGAAATGTAATTGCAGACTCTCACTCTTGCCTAAAACTTCCGTCAGGAGAGTGGTCGCTAAAGATGTTCATCTACGAGTCTCTCTTCAACATCTACGGCAAACCAATGGTGGTCCAATTTGCCACAAAGCACAATACTAAACTTCCCCAGAATCGGTCAAACCAAGGCAGTGAACGCCCTGACGTTCCCCTGGAAAAACCTTTATCCTTACCTCTTTCCTCCGTTCAAACGACGTCCAACAATGCTTCTTAAAATCCAATCAACCCAAGGACTGTTCCAACTGAGAGCACCGAACTGGCCAGTAGCCTCCTGATTCCCTCAAGTCCTAAATCTCTTCATCGACCTCCCAAGAAGTCTACCAAAAGTTCCAGATCTGCTTTCGCAAAGAAAAGGGACCCTGTTCCACCAGAACAGCAATGCCTACACTAACACGCGTGGCTATAATCACCAAACTCCTCGAAGAGGCAGGAGAACAAGCCACAAGAATTGCAAGCAAGGCCATCAGAGGGGATAACCAATCGAGAGTCACTAGGTAAGATGGTTTTGTTGGGGTAACGGAAGGAAAGTCAATCCAATCAATCCCTCTCTACCTGACCTATTGATTTTCCTCAACAACTTATTTAAGCAAGGGCTTAATGGCTCAACAATTCTAGTATACAGATCAGCACTAAACTCTTGTTTTCAAAGCTACAGGTAACTTTCAACTCCTGAAAGATTTTCGCATCCTTGCTCATCAAATCCTTCGAGGTAGAACGGCCAGCAATTCATTGCACATTCCAAGACTGGGACCTCTCCATTGTACTAAACTCTCCCTCATGAAAGCACCCTACGAACCACTTCAACACTGTGATCTCAACCTTCTCACCAAAAAACAGTGTTCCTGACAGCCTTAGCATCAACCCTACGCTGCAGTGAGATTCAAGACCTCTCCATTGATCTGATTACTGCTTCTTTTATGAAAATTGCACCGTCATCCACCTCAGACCAAGACTCACCTTCTGTGCCAAGACTCGGAAACCCTACGAACCATCATAGCCAATTGTCATTCCAGCGCTCGCAAACATAATTGCCGATGTACCCGAGCCGTTGTCTCTGTCCTGTACATGCCTTTTACATCAAACGGACAGAAGAACATAGAATTCCATAAAAGCCGCAATCAACCCTTCCAGACCGCTTTCGGCGAAATTTTGGCACAAATTATTGCGTTCTGAATCAGGACTCGTCCCTAATGCCTATGAAGAGATCAGCACCGATCACTTTGACAACAACATCCGGGTAACAGCGCATGAACTACGGGCGTTTTCTGCATCATGAGCATTCCACAGCAACATTGCAGTTCCCGAGATCCGTCATGAGATGCCCACCATCAACAATGACGTGGTCATCTGTAAATACCAAAAATTTACAGGTATGGATATTACGTAGCGGCAATTGGAAACAACAAAATACTGGGTCACACCGATTAATTTTGGTTTCTGTTTCTGTAATTGAGAAGGAAAAAAGATGGCTGGCCACCTCGCCTGAACGCTTTTATAGAGGGGTTGCTGCACACGCGCATGCACAGACTGGGTTGTGCGGCTGGGTGGTTGACTGGCTCTAAAGAACTTTGAAATCTCTAGGGAAAGAAAGCATTCGGGAAAGGAATGCTAAAATTTACAGGTAATGTACATTTTTTTTTAGGCAATAGACACCAAAATTAACAGGTGTGCCCCAGTATTTATATGTTTTTTTCTCTATGCTACCCATCAAGTAGAGTAGCAGAGCTTCATTTGCCTACCTTTATTCATTCCCTTGCTGTAAATCCATGTTAAAATGTGGTGGCTAGGAAGATATATTTTTTGTAATAGCGTTATATTACGTTTACGTGTAATCCTATGCCAAGTTCGATTCGCGCCATTAGTTGTTATAACTCCATACATGTGACAGTCCCTTAAGAGACACCTGTGTCAAGAGGCTTCCCCATTTAATCCAGCAAGCGGCCATTACATGACATGGAGGCATAGCACTTGAAACAGCAAACCTCTGGTATTCAGACAGTCGCCTGATAAACTGCTGACCTTTCTTTAAATGTAAACTGGCCTGTGGGAGAACCAGTCTGCCTCTACCGTTAACATCTTTTTATGGTTCTTATTTTGTTTAAAATTTCAATAAAATTTTTTTTTTCTCTTTTAGGATCACTAGTTCTCCCATTGCCGACGTCTTCGTTGTTTGGGCGAAGTGCGACGACGATGCCATTCGGGGCTTTATACTCGAAAAGGGCATGAAGGGATTGTCTGCGCCTAAAATTGAAGGGAAGTTTTCCCTCCGAGCTTCCATTACTGGCATGATCGTCATGGAAGATGTCGTCGTACCGGAAGCTAACCTTTTGCCCAAAGTGGAAGGTTTAAAGGTATATTAGTTTTAAGCACTTAAAACCACCATAGCATGGGTATATAGATAGATAGATATCTTTCATTGAAGGATACAGTTGGTAAGGCCGTGAAAAGAATAGCTTGGTTCTCAGACCAAATCGTTTCAAAACACCCGCAACCAGGCCATTTTTTTTGGGTTGATTATTTTTTATTGTTTTTTTTAATTTAATTTTTTTCTGATACCTTTGCAAAATGAAGATTCCCAGTAAACTAGGAAAAGATAAATGTAATTCCAATTTCAGGCCTGGAAAAATGCCAAACGTCCTGAAATAAATACTCCTGTAAATTCCCGTAACAGAAAATCATGTTTGTGTTTTGCGTGTTGACATCAGTTGTGCTGCAGTGTTTATATTAAATACTCCCCCCCCCCCCACCCCACAGAAGCTAAATATTCATTCGATTTATGCTGAAACTGAATTATGGCGATTGCAGTTTCTGTGTTTTACCAGTATTGGTTAGCTGAACAAAATCCGACTTACAACTTGTTAGCTACATTAGTGATAAAATTTAACATTTAATGAACTTTTGTTTTAAATCTTCTCTTTATTTGTTAATTAACTCATGGGGGGGGGGGAATCCTTGATTTTTCATTGAAAAGTCTTGAATTTTAAGTTTACAGGCAAGTCCAAATCCTGAAATCCCGCGTACAATGAATTTACGGTTTAAGAAATTTGCTTAACGATTTACCAGATGGCAGGAGTAACGACAAATGACAGATGGATGTGTGCCTGTATTATTTACGTAACAGATATAACTGTCAAACAAGTATGTACAGAAAAATATTGCAACAAGTTCTTTTCGGGGATGCAAGTTTTGTTTAAAAAAAAATACCTTGATCCAGCATGTCTTTTGGGACTTACTTGAGGTATTTATTCAATTGCTTGCGAATTGAGATTCACATCATTTGGGTGCTCTAGAAGAAACCAATAAAATGGGTCATTTGGACGAAAAAAGTCAGTCAATTTTTGACGAACTTATAAAAAAAAAACAGTACTTTTTAATACTGCTAGGAAGATGAAAACGTTAGACCCGCACACATCAAGAACCAACAAATAATTTTCTTTCCCCAAGTGCGTAACACTTTTCTTTTCCATGTTCAAATTCAGGATTCATGGCAGAAAGACCGAGTATTATTGTTAACTAGCATCTTGCTCATCCAACACAGGCAAATGGGATTTACCTACAACCTCCTATACTTTCTTTAGTAGCCATCGAATGTTAAGCCTTTCTCTTGGACTTCATTAAAATTTGGTACCTTTAATAGTTGTTACACAAACTGAACATTTACTTTAAAGGGGCAGAAGTTGAGTAATGTTTGGCCTCCTTTATACATCACATATGTCAGCGCTGACAAATACTGCAAGTTCGGGGTCATTTTAACAACTGCTCTCAAATAGTAGTTGAAACCAAAGCAGTCAGTTTACACTTTACAGAATAGTGAGGCTATTAAATGTTTGGAAGTATATATATATCGATTTTCTACACTGCAGATATTTTGAATGGTATTTTAGCTTGATCCTTACCTGCTGTTTAACACTAATAGGACGTTTTATTGCGTAATGGGGAGCATATTCTATTGAATATGTTTTAAACTAAAAAACTTGGTACTAAAAACCAAGTTAAAAGCAGCGCTGGTAAATGTGCCAATTGTGACATAAAGGATAATGTCTACATGTTTAGGGGTGCGATAGAAGTGCTTGAACACGTACGGCGGGTTTCTAGTAGTCATCATCTTTGCCATGCAAGGGTAGCGGGATAAGTTGTAATGTTGAGCTTCTGAACATTGGGGGGTGAACCCTACTAAAGTGCACCATGGCTTTTGAACGTTAAAACTGCTATAAATAAAACCGGATTTTGGTGTCCAGTAAGCTAAACGTACAATACACCACTGATGTGTACCTTGTGGTTTAAGAGAAAAATCTACAAGTGTGCTACATACGTGAAATTTCCTTCCTTAGCCTCGAGAATGTCATTGTACATGCCATATCCGAAGGTAGTGACAAATTCCATGCATTCTTATTTCTCCTCCCAGATGGGGTTATAAGGTTTAAAACTTGCATGTTTTAAGCCTATGCACAGACCATACAACAGTGAGATGCTTAAAAAATGAAAAGCGGAAGGTTGGTTTGATGACAGTGTTGATTTTGTGAGCAAGTTACAGAAGCAAGCATGGCTGAACTAAGCAATGCCCCATTGGATTTTTTTCCCAGCAGTGTCAATCCTAAAAAATTTTTCGCCAGACTTTTCAGGTGGTATATCAACCGATAACAGGGGTGGGAAAAAAAAAGCACGAGTGCCTCCTGCATGAATAAAATAAATATTCATTTGATTCTTACCAACATCAAAACTGTAAAACGTAATCAAGCCGTCAACTTGCCAAAATACATTTTCATACATCAATATCAGTTGTGTTCATGTTTTTGTCAAAATATAATAGGCTTCTAAAAGTTAAATGGTTCTCATGAGTGATAACTAAAAAAAAAACGATGCAGGTGCGTGGCTTTTGATTTTTATCCAGGATTTTCAAGATGTGAGAAATGGCCTTTTCCTTTTTACCCAATACAATAACTTGGTGTGGTTGTTTACTTTGAACGTGTCACGAGCCAGCTAGACAGAAGACGGAAGACTGACAAAGCTCCCAGCCGGCCTTGTCAAGAGCAGTGGTCCGAACCAAATCGCTCACACAACACGGACATACGCGATGTAACGAGAGGACACTCTAACGAGGGAAAAACGAGCCTGAAGAAGACAAACGAACTGAAAAGTTGAAATGTTTGCCCAGCAGCATCCAAACTGTTGAGTAAAAATATTTGAATTAAGCGTAAAATATTCACAATGAACCAATACAATAAACTTTTGTAACTGACATTGTGTGGTGGAGTTCGTGAATGCCAGTACTCTGCCATTTTCAGAGTAAATATTGCACATTGGATGAAAATCTTAATCTAGATTGAAGTTTTTAGTTGTGATATGCCTTGCACGGCGCTTAGATCATTTCATGACTACTATGTGAATGGTGCTCGGGCTGATACAGTCTTCGGGTTAAGGAATTGTTTGGTGAAAACGCCGAGGTGTGAACGGAAAGTTTTGTTGGACTCTGGCTTAAAAAAAAATAGTGCTGGCGCTAACCAAAAACCCACACGTGCTCTCATCAGATGCACTTAATTAACTTCTAGCTACCTTCACAAATTTTGATGAGTTCAAAATTGGCTTGCCTTCCAAATTTTACGTTGGCCCTCTAAAGGCAAAAAAGTACCAACTTGTGCTGGGGGATCGGGGGCACAATTGGAAAGCTGGTAAAAATACTGGTTGGTTCATTTTTTATGTAAGATTGGTCATAAAATCATGTTATGTTTCTAAATTTTGATTTGTGTACCGTTTTCTTTTTTTTT
>JAHWFP010139721.1:0-12127 GCA_023313725.1 Lithobius niger
AAAAAAAAAAGCTCTTCAACTTTGGGATAAGGGTGACATGGGTTCACAAAAAAATATCGAAGGGTACCTCGAGTCAAAAAAGGTTGAAAAGCTCTGATCTAGTACAAAGCATACAGAACGAAAATGACGAACTTTAAGCAACAGAAGCCATAAAAGTTAAAAAGACACGGTACCTACAACAAAAAATAACCCCTGAAGAGGGGAAATGATAAAAAGCAGTCCATACTATGTCGACCGCCACATTGAAATAATGTGGAAGTAACAAAAAGCTAAATTTGGATTGTCTGGGGGATCAAAACAGATTAAACCACATGCATAATGGGAAAATATTTTACATCATCATGGATTTTCGTTTACAAGCACTTTAATTGGATAACCCTCCAAGTCCAGCCGAATTTTTTCGTGATAAAAAATTCTAGTGCTGCTAACCAGTAAATGACGACAACCAGCAAAATGTTAAACTACATTATAGGATGGATCGTCTCTAGCCAAGGCCCCAGCATGGTCCAACTGTGTCCGGCCAATTGGACCATGGCACTACAGGCAGGTCGACGAAGGATGGTTTCGAGCAATGGTGCTTAGTCAGAGAAGCGTGCACAGAGGGAGGATCTTCTTTCGATGAAGGGTGGTGAAGTTGAAAAAATAAAAATCAACGAAGGGTCCTCTTCGAATGAGAGACCGTCTTTCGACGAAGGATCTTCAACCATGCAGCGAAGGATCCTCTCTGGAACGAAGGCTCATCTTTCGACAAAGGAGCCGTAACGAGGGATCTTCTATCGCCGAAGGATAGAATTCAGGCGAAGGAATAACTGGCTGCGAAAAATTTTCTTCGTACTGAAGGATCATTTTTCAACTAAGGAGCACAGCAGAGCATCTTCTTTCGACGAAGGATTGTGTTCAAGCGAAGGATCTACTTCCAGAGAAAGATACCCTTCGAAATGAAGGATCATCTTTCGACGAGGAGCCAAAAACGAATAATCTGCATCGATAAAGGTAGAATTGAGGTGAAGGATTCTCAGGCGACGCAAGAACCTCTTCGAACCGAAGGATCATCTTTTGACGAAGGAGCACATAAAGAAGATCTTCTTTCGACGTGAGATTGTGTTCAAGCAAAGGATCCACCTGCAAGGGATCCACTGCGAACCGAAGGATTCACATTCAGAAAGAACCAGATGGGCCACGGGGAGTCAAGATGATTGCTGGATAAAGACGATCTTTCAGCGAATGGTTTCTAATGTTTCAATTTGAAAATGAGGATTGGCGATGAACTGATTTAGGGGTCCAAGATAGAAAATCAGACGAAAGCTCCTGTTTTCCTTGGACAAAGAACGACTTTGTTGTAAAACCCTGGACGTTCCGGATTGGGAGCAACACGGATCGCATGCTTTGCGAGGAGGTTGAGAACTTTGGCGGTGAGTTGTACCGTCGGAGGTGGAGCCCATGTCTGGGGGGAGGGGGGGGGGGAACGGAGGCCGAGTTAGCCATTTCTGACGGTAACCGGTAGAGACGATGTCGAGCACCACAGGATCTTGAGTGATGATTTGCCAGGCTGGAAGAAAGTGTTGCAACTGACCGCCCACCGGGAGGTCGAGAAAGTAATTGTCAATGGCAACTTTTTGGTCGCTGCTTGGGACCAGGAGAGGCATAACGGAAGCGTCTTTCTGGTGTAACGCTGCGGCCACGAGCGCGTCCGGGCCCACGTCCCGGAAAGGGTTGTTGAGCCTTGTGCGGAGAGGAATGTTGAAAATGCTCCAAGTAGCTCGGAACCGAGGTTTCCCAATTGTTGTCGTCACTGGGAGGTTTGGAACTGGGGACCTTCTGACGGTAAACGGTCTTTGGACGTGGCTTAGGCTTGCAGGTGATGTTTAAGTAAGGGGCTAATTTCGGGATGAGCCCGCGAAAAAGCGTATCTGATTCGTGTAGTGGCTGATTTCACAGAATATGCCTGGTAGTTTCATCTAGGTTCGAAGCGGTGTTCAGAACCGCTTTTTGAAGCAGCAAAGTTGAGTTAGAGTGCACGTGTAAACCAAATTATAGAATGGTAGGTCGCAAAACAAGCTTTGCAAAAGACCAGACTGATGTGTAGAGCCACATCCTTAGTGTGGTCCAGTGGTGGATCCATGGACAACTTTTTGCATAAAGCATTGGCTGCTGTATTTAAGACGTTGGCTTATGCCGCTCGCAGACCGAGACGTAAGGAACCGTTACTCGACAACCGACGCAGGAACCGTTACTCGACGAGGAAGAAAATGTGAAGTGCCAAAGTCCATTTTCAAATCTGCAGTCAGAAATTCTGATTTGGGATAGCCTAAGTTTCAAAGGCTTTAGGGTTAGCGGTTCCTTCCCCAGCTGGAAGGAAAAAGGAAGTTTCACGGCCCACCTGGGGCGGGGGCGGTTTGGTGTCAAGCTCTAGTGGGGACCCATTTCCTAAGAGGTAACAGCCAGTCCGGAGAAGCATAGTCAATAAGGTAGTCGACTGACCGAGAACCGGGTGTTGTCGTGGGAGACGGTCGCGTAGACCGAAACAGAAGCCTGTGGATAAGCCACTGTTCTTACTTGGTTCTGGTTCGTTGGCTGAGGGCTTGTACAGAAAACAGTCAGGAATAATATTTTCGACGGTCTTCAGGAGTTCAGGAAGAGGGATCTCGGACGGGTCCAGTTCCGCAGCAAAAGTGTCATCGAAGTGTGCGTGACGAGACGACGGACCAACGGAGACAATGGAAGCTTTGTGAATGCTGGCAACTGAAATCGATTCAACCGAATCAGGTGGAGGAATGGGTCGTGAGATAGGCCGAAACTCAGTAGGGTTACTTTGGGAAGGACCGGCATCGTCCTGGGTCAGTCTCAGTTTCTTCACCATCGTTTCAAGCCAGTTGTCGATGTAACGGAAGGAAGGAACCAGTCGCTTGCAGCTGAAGAACTGCAGGCCGAGTCCATGAGAGCATGTACAGTTCCTTGGGTAAAGAGGCATTATCCTGTTGTGACTGGACCAATAATTTGGATACTGAAGATGCATAGATGGCCATGAAGCCAAATCCAAAAGACCGTCCGTGTGACGTAGGGCCCGTTTTGCAGCAGACTGACGAGCTTTGACTTGTAATTTAAGACGGCAGTATCGTTCTTTGGCCGCTAGTAAGTCCTGTTGCAAATCCAGTAGAGTAGCCGCCTGTTGTGGTTGCCCGCATTGAAGCGGAGAAGAGAGGTCGTTTCTTGAGTTGGACCGGTTGGTGTGTCAGGAACCGTAGACCGTAGACTGGCCCCACTCCAGGAGACAGGGAACAGGCAGCTTAAAAAATGCAGAGAACACCGGTAAAGGTGGGTCAACCGGAGAGGTAGTTGAAACCAGTACAGCCGGGAAGGCCGGTCCGCCGGTTCCCTGGGGGGTACCCTTAGCTCAAGGCGTGGTAACCGTAGGAAAAGACGTGGAACAGCAGGTCCGATGGTGTCGGGGCGCTAGAGAAGAAAAGATGAAAATACGGTCACCGTCTCAGCTTATATATCAGGAGGCTGAGCAGAACCGATGCGCAGTAGGTAGCGATGCTGGCGGCGGCGCACCAAGTCTTAATCTCTAGATAAAACAGCATTGGGAGAAGGAGAATGCTAAAAATAAGGCAATGTATATTTGCACGGCATAGAAGCACATTTAGACAGGCACACTTTCCTTCTAGCCTAATAACCTGCCACCATCACAGCTGTGGGTCCAATTTGCTATTTTCAAACTTGCAAAATAGTGCGCATGTAGCAACATTTAGCTAAGCAGTTCACGCGAGTCAGGTGTAACAGCTAAAGCTTTAGAAATGACAGATGTAACCTAACGTTATAACACTTCCTGGTAGCCTAACAAGCACTAAGGTAGGCCAAGGATATATAGGGTCAACATTAGTGTTATTTCCAAATCCAAAATAAAGCGGGATTTACACAAAATAATTTGAGGAAAGTGGTCACAAGGGTTACTTTTTTCTAGGGGGCGGGAACTTGCTTGATATGTGAGCCAAAAAGTTGGACTTCTGTTTACAATTTCAAAGGGAGGTGGGAAGACAGTCATCATCCACTATGCCTGAAGAGTTCCGTTCTGCACTGTATGCATCTACAATGGAGTCAGTACGACTAGCCGTATATCGTAGTAATGCCAGAACTCAAAACCACGAAATCATAGATACTGTAGATACCATCATTTTATTAAATGTCTTCTTGATAATTATGTGCAGTTGCATCTGTTTTTGATAAATAGGAAATAAGGAGGTACAATTCATGAAGATAGGTAAAAAAGTAAAATTCTATACCAATAGGTTTTTATCATACTGTATTAATATTTCTTTCATATGCCTTCCACAACTTCCTCAGTTGCATTTAAAGCTTTTGTCTCCGAAATGGTGTCTAGTGGAACATTTTAATATAAAAGTATAGAGCAATAATTGACAGCAAGCACTTTCTTTCTAACTTTTCATTTGATGAGGATTTGTTTTTCAGGACACAATATTGAATTTTTTTTGCATTTTTAAATCCGAAAAACTCAAAGCCAGTCTTGACGAGTTGTTCGGAATATTTCGGTGCTGCCCATCCTTACTGAGTGCTATCATTCCTCTGTGATAGGTTAATCAGGAATAAATCATCAGTAAAAATCATACATTAGAAATAACAAACTAGTACAGTTAGCCACCTTTAAATGTTTCATTCGAGTGACATGACCTGGATTCGAACTGGCAAACCAGCTCATCAACAGATCACTGCCCTGCCTTTACTAAAGTGGCCAGATCGTTAATAAAGCCAGTACGGCAGCAATCTGGCGATGGACTGGTTTGTCAGTTTGAACTCGGATCATGTCCCTACAATGAAATTAAGTCATAAAGGTAGGCCCTACTATGTTATTTCTATGTACTATTTTCGCTGATGGCCTTCTTCCGATTTACCACTGTTAGGATACAACATATCAGCCACGTATCCCAACACCTTCCGTCTCTCTTTTGCTCGAGCGCCGCAAGCTCGCTGGACCGGAAGGTCATGCGATTGGTTCCGGGAGAGACAGAACGCAACATGGCTTCGCTGAGTCGGTTGACCTCTGCAATAGCTCTGCCAATAAACGGCTTTAATGTTAAAAAGATGCCTTTATCTTCCTTTGCTCACCGCGGTCACGCTATTCGGGCAAACGATGCGTGGACCCAGAAAAGACCAGCGAACCCCAATATCGCTATATTATTTACAGCGATTTGTGCCTATTTATTCAGGCTATAACTCTATGTTATTTTGTGGTAATTATGTTAAAACAAATTTATATAAATGTTTACAAACATTATTTTTATCATACAAAAAAAACCATAAAAGGTGAAAGAAACTGCATGCCAAGTTCAAAAAAGGAGCAACAGCTCAGCAGCCACGTTTACTCAGTCCTTCCAGAATTTCCTTCTTAGTATTTGAACTTTTCTTTTTGGATGATAAAATATACATAGCGTTCAATCCACTGTGAACAACCCTTCCCAATGTCGGTCGCCGGTCGCTATTTGGTGAGTGGAAATCAACAGTTGGCGACTTGGAATTTAGCCTTACTCGCCAAAACGGCGACTGGCTGCAAAGCACGCTACTAAAAAAGGGGTATCGCTTGAACCATATAAGTTAGAGACGAACGGTTTGCGGCGTTATGCTCAGATTTATAAGGGCTATCTATATAACTGGATTTCTGCATTAATACTGGAGTTTAAAAAAAATTGCACAATTTCGTTAATGCATAAATAAATAAATAAAGAGAGCGAGGGAAATTGTGAAATGGCGAGTACTTTGTAAGGTCTACTGGCCAAGTGGCTACTGCTACTAGATTGACATTCAGAAGGGTTGACTGTGAAGATAGCAGTTTATAGGAAAATATTGCCAATTACGGTGGCCTGTTATCTGTGATCGCATACAGACGACTTTGTACATTAAGTAAGATATAAAAAAAAAATTGATAGGCGTATTTGAAAAAGGGTTCCCGAGTATCAAATATACTAATAACACACGAGACTGAAGACTCATTCTGAATGCAAACAGCAGCAGTCATAAAATGTGTGCTAGGACCATGCATTGTGTAGTTTTTTTGTGACTTGCAGACAGTATGAACAAAGGCATTATAGTCATTCTGATTCCTGTGTTGGTGGATGTTTGTCTGTCATCGGCTGTGTATCCACGATAACTTTCATATCCAATGTTAATTCATTTGAAATTTTGCACGTGAATTCTATGCTTTGTTCGTAGGCACAAGTTAAAAAATCAGTACAATGTGAACAATAGGTTATCACTATTCTGTGAAATTAATCAGAAATTCATGCAAACGACATGTAAAATAAAGAGAGCGAGGGAGAATCGCCAAACTGAAAAATCACATTGGCAGAACGTACAGTATAACAGCATACGGAAAATCGTCTAACATGAAATATGTATAATGGAAAATCGTCTAATGTCCCTGCTTCGCTTGCGTTTTCGCATTAGCTGTAACTATACAAATAACATCAGAAACTGCAATCATATTACTGTCAGCTGTATCATGTTCAAACACTCCACAAACACAGAGTTTGGCAAATTTTCGACGAACATATAATGGAAAATACACGCATTAGTCTTCTTCCAGCCTTTTCAAGCTGTTAGTTTTTGTTTACCTACATCATCATCACAACTGGTGTAGGTAAACAAGAACGAACAGCTTAAAAAGGCCGGAAAAAGACAAACGCAATTATTTTCCATTACCTGTTCGTCGAAAATTTGCCAAACTCGGTGTTTGTGGAGTGTTTAAACGTACCGTAAAACGTGTATTAAAAGCCCAGTTGAAGCTAAAGCCCACCCCCTAAAATGCTGTAAAGTCAAAATCATGAAATAGTGGAGTTAAAGCCCACCCCTGAAATTGTCGTTTTTCTTCGAAAAATTAACTAAAAATATGATGTTAATATAGTACTGCTTGCTATGTTTACTGGCCCCTTCCCCTCCATTAAGTAATAGTGGACTCTTCCTTTAGCACCTGCACAAGGCCTGGGCATCTCTCATCTAAGCCTCCTCCCTTCTTCACAGCAATTAAAAGGATGTAAGAATTGGTCTTTCAGAGATCGTTCAAAAGCTTCGAATTTTCTGTAATAGATGTCCAGAAAGGTAAGAAAATTGATAATGCTTGATTTAAAGTCCATCCCCCTATTTTTGCCAAATTAACTGCATAAGCCCATGGGCGTTTAATCCACGATTTACGGTACAGCGTACTTAATTCCAACATAATCACAAGTTCAAAGTGATTCATCGCACAGTTTCTGTCAATATTATTGTCCAGTTAGAAATTTATCCATTATATAATATTCTGTTTAGATGATTTTCCAGATTTTTAATTTAGGCAGATATTAGACAATTATCCCATTAGACGATTTTCCAGTTAAGACTTTCGTCCGACACCCCATTTAAAGGCTAGGCCCTATTATGAATCTTCAAGGATTTTATTTTCTGTTTCACCAATTTTAAGGATTTTTTTGGTTTCAGAATGCTTTACATAGGCCTATACTTTTGTATGAGGCTACTTGAATTTGGCTAATATGAGGTTTAATTTGTCATTAGACAAATCGCCGAAATGCTACCCTACAATATCTACAATTTACCTACGAAATATACTAATAAATTAGCTAAATTTCCTAACACTAAAATTTGATATCATTACAAAGTTGGCTTAGAAAGCTCCTTATTTTATCGCAGCAAGAAATTAATGTTGTTCAGACCACATTCTTTGTTGAAGGCTTTCCTTTACTACAAAAACAAAATGAAGGAGTTCTCCTTATCTAGACAAAAAGAAGATCGGTAAGTGTGGCCAAATCGTTAAGTTCTCAAGCAAACTGATGACTCCACAGCTGTGATCTTTCTGTGCATATTACCGAGAAAATATAACCACAAGACTTCGTTCCAGATCGCTGTATAGCTAGTCTTCTAGTCTTACAGAAATAGAGAAGGTCAAGTATGGTGGGATGAAGAACGTGTTTTCCGATCACAAGTTTCGGTGACGAAGGCAACCACAACTAGCAATAAAGCTTAAAAACCTGCAGGACCAAGTCGTGTCCAGGGCAAACCCAAATTCAAGTAAAGCCAGTGTTGTTTCATTTTACGGGCGCAGGAACACCTAGGAGCCAAATGTCGCAATAGACAAGGGAATGGTCAAAAAAATTCTACGCCACTCCCTGCCAAACTAATAAGGCTAATATTTAAAATTGTCATGAGCACAGATACCGAAACGAGACTACTCACTTGAGTGGCAAAACGACTGTGCTGGGTTCGTTTCCATGACATACAACACAAGAAAGATTTTACTGAATACAGTCCTATAGAAGTAATGCAGACAATGAGTCCAAGCATAGAAGCAGTCAACATGAAGATGGATTCATCAAGAAGTTAAGTAATGTATACAACGTACCAAAAATTGTGATAAAGATAATATCCATAGAAGAAATGCAGAAGACGTGGGCATTCACTTCCTTCCAGGAGAACTGGTGTATAATACTACAGTGTGATGGCACAAGATTATTGATTTCATTCAAAAGAAAACGAACAATATGTATCTGATTTTGAATGTGGAAATAGTGCAGCTGCAACAATACCACAGAACTGACCTGACATACAATCATTCATGAATCAAGAGTGGACTAGTGGTTACTCCTAAAGAAAAGAATACAGAATCAATCGTTGTATTAAATATGAGAGAAGACACGATGTGAAGTAACTAACAGTTATGATGTCTGTCATGAAAGACTGGGACACATTCCTTACGACGCAATAAAAGAGTACATACGAAACATAAAATGGTTATAGGTGGAGAAAATATGCAACTAGAAAAGCCTGACAAACTTTAAGAAGCCTGCCAGCTTGGGAGATTTTTAGCAAGACTGCCCTTCCCGACAAGGCCTGGGCCCAAGCCCACAGAAAAGCTTCACTCAGCTGATCCATACGGACAATTGTGGGGAGCAACCTGAAGCTACACTCAATGGAGAGCATTATTATTATGCTTTTCTAGATGGTTACACAAAGAGATCTTGGGTTTATTTGTTGAAAACAAAAGATCAAGTCTTGGACGTCTTCACAGTGAAGAAAATAGTCGAAATAGCACTGGGCTGTGAATTAAGACGGTACGTTCCGATAATAACACAGAATACACCAGGAAGTGTTTCAAAAACATCCTAGATCGGAGGGAATCATCCATCAAAAGACCCATCTATACTCGCGACATGAGAATGGAGCAGCTGAGCAACAAGATGCTACATAAAAGGCTTGTACTATGTAGTGTTGCACGGTAAATCGGTACTCACGGTATTGACGGTAAAAAAAAATTACGGTATCAGTATCGTTCCTTTTTTTAGCACCACGGTATTACCGTAGCAGCGGTATTACCGTGATGCTGATGACCATTCACGAACCAGCTTTACTCTCTTTTTGATGGCAGCAATTCTTTAAACTAAATTCGCTCAAATAGGCGCCGATACGGAGGTATGAAATATGCACGAGGGAGTGAAATCTGATCCCACTGCTGGCAGATGAAGTACCCACATTTCGGAAGGGGCTGTGGGGGAGGGGGGGGGAAGCAGCTCTTCAGTAAGAAGTGTGTCCCAGCGTGTTTGTGTTGTCGATGCCATAATAGCGTCAAGAAGAAAGCGAAGTCACGCTATTAGTGAAAAAATTAAACGTAAAGAGCCATATTTGATTCTTTTGTGCTCAAGTGGATAATAAGCTAAATTTACCATGATATTACCGTAGTTTTCAGAATCGTACCGTACCGTCCTGCAAAAACGTAATACCGTGCAACACTAGTACTATGATTGCTAAGTCAGGGCTTCCCAGGTAAGTACAGGGTGAGTTAATCTAAACAACTTGCTATCTTCGCAATACTGGAGTTGGAATCCACAGTACGGTAACTAATGATTAAATGAAGGTATTTACTGTTACAACATCGGAAATGTAGCCAATATCAAAAGTAGGACACCATTTATAGTGGGGTAGATAAGCCTAAACTTCTGCATGTTAGTGAGGAAAGCACCAAATTTGGCACAGATGCTAATTTAGGTATACTGATGAAATCTGGATATAGGGCCAACTGAATTTCCCAAATCGGAAGTGGAAACCGGAAGTGCCTATTTTCAGCCATGATCCAAACCAAAAAATAGCTTGACCAGTCTTCATCTATGGGGAAAGTGTTTAAAATGTGATGCGTCATACCTGTATACTATTCTTCATATTTCAAGGTGTGAAAGCTGACTGATAGGTCGCTTTAGGGCTGAAACGGAGGTCAAAAGGTCAAATTTTGCACAAAAATCACATATTTATCATTTTCTGCTAAACCGTTGCTTTTACAAAGGACAAAAGTGTTTAAAATGTAGCCCATCATACCTTAATACTACTCTTGATATTTTTGGGTATGACAGCCCTGACTGAAAGATAGCTTAAGGGGTCAAACGAAGGTCGAACTGTCAAATTTTAGACAAAAAAATCATATTTTTGTCATTTTCTGCTAAACCATTGCTTTTACAAAGGGAAAAAATGTTTAAAATGTGGCGCATCATACCTTAATACTACTCTTGACATTTTTTGGTATGACAGCCCTGACTAAAAGGTAGCTAAAGGGGTCAATCTACGGTCAAAAGGTCAAATTTTGGACGAAAAATCACATTTTTGTCATTTTCTGCTAAACCGTTGCTTTTATAAAGGGAAAAAGTGTTTAAAATGTGGCCCATCTTACCTTAATACTACTCTTGACATTTTTGGGTATGATAGCCCTGACTGAAAGGTAGCTAAAGGGGTCAAACTAAGGTCAAAAGGTCAAATTTTGGACGAAAAATCAGATTTTTGTCATTTTCTGCTAAACCGTCGCTTTTACAAAGAAACCATGTGTCAACATAATTAAGGGAAATGGAATTTCCACGTTCGATGCTTTGGTTAGAAATTGCTTGAATATTACCTTAACAATGGCCACCCTCTTTGTGTATTCATGACTTTAGAAGTTGATCTGCTACTATGTCATTACTAATCTTAGAAATGGATCTAGATAAGTTCATCCAAAAGGTATAGAGGTCCTTTATTCAATGAAGCCAATGAAAATATTTTTCTATAATTATGGTCTGAGCCATAACTGATCTTTAGTACTGATGTAGGGTATAAGCATTTTGAGATAGCTCTGTCCCCACAGTTAAGCAAGTTATTTTATAAACGCTGTAAAAAAAATGGCCTCCTTTTAGATGAGACTAAATAGTTACATTATTCTTGTTTAGAAATGGCATAGTAAAAGCTGAAATTTAAAATTCAGTAAAAGTTAAATTCAGTAAACATGAACAACACAGTAGTAGACAATTAGCCATTAATCGGTTCTTACTTATAGCAAAACTGTTTTATTGGTCTTATTGGCAAAATACATCTTCACCTAACACCTGCAAACACTGATTCTTAGACTCAAAGCTCGTTGCTTTACTGATAAGGATATAGTAAGCAAGATGAACATGGATAAGTAGCCCATTCCTAGTTTTTCGTGCGACTTTACGAGTGTTGGCTCCTCGACATTCGGAGAAAGAAGAGAGGAATTTGTTCTGCTTCTGCCTGTGTTGGACTAGTTCGTCATAAACTTGAGCTCTCAGATTGCTTTCAAAATGTGTTTCCAGACATGTCCTTGCCAGGATATGACATACCCTCATCCATCAGTGTTCTGTGGGTATAACAGGGGATTCTGGGAATTCAGAGCTCCAGAAGGTCAGTTTAGCTCTTCCTACTCCACTTTATGGCTGATACGAGCATCTATTCTTCAGGGAATGCCCCAAACAAATTTTGTTTCTCAGCTTTTTGACACTAGACTGATGAATCGTGGAATCTTGTCATCTTAATGACTTGCATTGAAAGGTAAGTGGACTTTTCGGTTGCAAACCAGGTTTATCTGTCCTTACTTTCCAGGAACTATACAAATAAGGTTTATCTCATCCTCATCTCCGTCAGCCCCTAGCAGTTTCATCCAGTTTGCTGCATCCTTACACTCTCACAGCAACACAGATCGGAGCAGGATTCTCTAGTCATATTAAGCAACAATCAGGTTTCTAGTCTCAAAACATTTATTGGCTGATTAGGTCTCATAGCACAACAATATTCAGAACATTTGTAGGCTGAG
>JAHWFP010139722.1:2609-13979 GCA_023313725.1 Lithobius niger
CGACACGCCCCGACCATGAGGTTGATTCGGAAAAACGGGAGATGGGGCGAAATTAGGAACAACGGTGGGAAACATGCGAAAAATGTTTAAAATCGTCAGGATTTTCGGAAAAAAATGGGGGTACTAGTCGGAAAATGCAGTCTACACCCAGACCCACTCCCAATACTTGTCTTTGAGCCACTCGTGTCAAACGAAACTATAGAAAGATAGAGAATTTTTTTTAAAGCTTTATACACCGTTTCTTCCCCCCCCCCCCCCCATCATCCTTTTTCACCTCACCTGCGTCTTGCTTACCCGTTTCGCCGAAAATTACATAAATTTCGGCGAAAGTGGAATTTCCGTTTCGCCGAATCAGCACATTCGTCAAAGCCGAGCATTACAGGAGTTGAAGAAGCATTCTTACTACTTGGATGGAATTTGTGATTTGTTGCGGTTTCTTATGTTATACGTTTAGCCGCAGCGAGCGCGGTAACGCGAGATAGACGAGCGGTTTGGGGAAAAAAATGATTCAGCGGCACGGGACTTCCCCTTTCGCCGAACATTAAGATTGGAGGAATGGAATTCGGCGAAACGGGGCTACTTTACAAATAAATGGCTAGGTTCTAACTTCAGTGGAGGCAGGAGACTTGGGTGTTGGTCACGGACAAGAAGGAAGGCAGTAGCAGCATAGAGTATTGATGACCCTGGCAACCCAGGACAATAGCAACGCTAAGACGGTTTTATGGAATCGTTTGTGGCGTGGAAAATGGTAGTCGTAAATAACACGGCGCCGGGAGACTAGAGAGAGAGAGTGAATTTTAGTTCATTGCCACCGTGGCCTACTTCTAGAAATACTTCCCACCAGGTGGTCAGACGTATAATTTTCTCCCCCATTTTTTTTCTCCCCCCCCCCCCTCCCCCCCCCCCCCCTTCGAAGCCCCCCCCCCTCTCCCCTTGGTCCCCTATTACGTGTCTTTTTTGCCCCGCCCGAAACATTCCACTACCTTCGAAACACGGTCGTGAAACCATCAGACGTCACCCATCTCTCCCTCTGTTTTCGAAACGGACACTTAAAAAAAACGGAACTGCCCTCCCCCCCCCTAAACCTCTGCTTGTACCCTGTGTGTAGCTTGGAAGGGGGAGGGTGAGGGGTGGGTGGGGGGGGGGGGGTGTTACGGTAAGTCAGTAGTGACCCGCCGAGATTAACTGTTGAGATGTTGTTCTTTCTTTGTGACTTTATTAAGACATTTCATTGGCACGCTCAAAAAAGGGCAACAAAAGGCCTACAATTCTTTTTGGTCTGATATTCCTGACCTTACACTTCAAATAAAAAGTTCGTAAACTGAAAAAAACACTCGTCTTCCCCTGCAAAACTATTGTTTCCAATCCAAGCCAACAGCGAAAATCATACACTAGAAATAACGTAGTTCAGTAAGCCACCTTTATGCACTTACGTGTAAATTGGAGTGGCATGACCCGGATTCGAACCGGCTAACCAATTCGCCCCCAGATCACTTGCGTAGCGCCTTAATCGCTATGGCCACATCCTCCACTGGCATAAAGATAACTCACTGAACTCGTTATTAAGGTCACTACCGTGAGCAGGGCTCCATTCGACCGAAATTCACTCGTCCATAGACAATGGAGAGGAAAGACAAATCATATACTCACAAGGCTCAATAAAGGAGAAATAAATAGACATAAATCGCTGGAAATAATATTAATGAAAATTGGAAATAAGCCAACAGCGCAAATCGCACACTAGGAATATGTATGATTTTCAATGTTGGCTTATTTCCAATTTTCCTTAATATTATTTCCAGCGATTTATGTCTATTTATTTCTAACGACATGTTGGCACTCATTAAGTCTTTATCTGCTTCACCAATACGTTGGTGGTCCTTCGACGTTGGGCCAACGTACTTCTTCACATGATTCTTCTCCAGTATATTGGCGATCCGTCTTTGCGATGACGGAGTTCATTGTCTGCTCCACCCGTATGTTGAACGCCCTTTGTTTGGCCAATGTATTTATTTTCCTACTCCAGCAATACGTAGGCTTCGTTGGTCCTGCAACGTCTTTACGCGTTCCAACAGTACGTTGGCCATCCTTCGTTGGCGCCAACTTATTTCTTTTTCTGTTCCACCAATAGAGGCGTGACACGACGTAGTATTATTGTATATAACTCTATGCTGGAGCCTTAATGGGTTAGCTGCAAGGGGCACTGCAGAGAGAAACAGAAGGGCGTCATACTGAAGCCGATGCTGTGAAGAGTGATTTCTTAGACCTAAAACGTGCGATTTTTGTTGTTGGAGAAAACAAACAACGTTATTTTACGCCTAAGAAATCCGCTCTTTCGGTGTTTTTCCCTCCATTTTTATGTAGTGCACCTTGTAGTTATGCCCTCCAAAACCCATACTGGTGCCAATATGGCGGCAAATGTCACTGCTCTATACGTTGGACTTCCTTCCATAACGAAATTGGCTAGCGTTGTTACTATGGCAACGATATTTTTGCCATTGCGAATGATTCTAGCTAGGGGAATGCAAAGGATTATCGTTACATAAATACGCCTTAAGGCTGCGTTTATGCCCTGCTCTTGCTGCGCATTCTCGCAGCTTTAATTTAGTAACGAGTCGCAGTGGGACGGCGAAATGCGTCATTGCCATGGTAACAACGCTGTTGTAACTACCACGTGGTTTGGGCGAGGACAGTACGTTCGCATAATTCGCGACTGTTCTTTCAGATAAAACAATTTTTTACCAGTCCCTTCAGTCCCTTTGAGTCTTTCGGTACTAGTTGGCCGGACCCTACGGTGTATCGTGCTCATGCCGACTGTGGCATGTCAAAGATTTTGGGTTTTCCACTTGGGATTTCTCCAGCTAAACTGTCTCTGTCGTCGTCTAGCCTACTTTATGTTGTCTGGATCATATAACCATCGGTTTGGGTGCAGCTTCCTAAAAGTATAAAACAAAAAAGGCTAAAACCGATGCCGTGTTGAAATGTGTTTATTTCTCGCTTATAGCATCTAGAGCGAGAAGCGATATCGATGCATAAACGCGCCCTTCGTGTCATTTTAGCGTGGCTCGTTCGGCCAGCTAGAGGCGGCCAGTCTTGACGGTGACCAGTAACCATTAGTGTCCAGTTTCACGGTCCCTCTCCCCCCTCCTCCCTTCAGCCAGACTAATAAATTAACCTGTTGCATTGTCCCACGCTTCCACTAAACAACTTAAAAGTCACCCAACCAAAACCGACAAATGAAGCAAAAAAAAAAACGCACAACCCTTTCAACTTAACCCCTATTCCATCATTACCCCTATTTAAACCTTTCATCCCCTACACCCTCTGTCTGACCGTTACCTCTCTCCCCCCCTCCTGCCGGAATCACGCAATCCTTCCATCACAATTACCCCCATAATTGACCAATCTCTATAAACCCTTTTAAGGGGGTTGAGTGACAGAAGGGAAGGGTTAAAACCACAATTACCGCGATACCCCTACTTTTTTTAATGCTTATTTTTATTTATATTTTTTTTATCCCACACCCTCTGTCTACCCTTCGTGACATCTTGCAGACCAGTCCACTATAGTGTCTCCACCCTAGAATTACCCCTATACCCCCAACACACACACACACACACACACAGGCGGTTGCTATAGTTACAGACTGTGTGTATTGATTGCCATCTCGCCCGTGTGTTTGGGTGTTGCCCCGCTCGCAAAGGGTTATGGGAAATGAATCAAGCCGAGCACTGATGTGTATACGTGTGATATGGATAGGCTCCGAGGCGTTGCCGATGGTCCTGGTTTTGAAGAACCTATGGGACGAAGGAATTGCTTAAAGATAAACCCCACGACACACGACGCCTTTTCACAATACAACTTCATTCCTCGAATATTTCGACGGCCCAGCTAGCTGCTATTCTCAAAACATGTCCTGTAGCATTTAAATAATTCCCACTAGTGGTTGCCAGGCAACAAGATGTAACGCAGGTAAGCCATCCAAATTCAAACTGCTCAACAACCCAAGACATACAAAACGGAAACGAACGAAAAGAAATGAATTGCTAAACAATAAACAAAAATTAAAAAAAAAACATAAAAACATAAAATAAAATAAAATGACAGCTAAGATTAATTTAATAAAAAGCATCAAAGTAATCCTCAACCCTTGAGACCATAGGCCAAAACCCTACCGTTATGCCATCTGGCATGGCTCAGCAATAGGGCATCGGGCTTTGGTCTCAACGCTCGTCGGATCAATTCCCACTCAGGCAGTCTGACATTTAAGTCCAAAAAGCAACGGAGATAGGTCGGCGTCTGTGTTTATTTACCACTAACCGAGCCCATTTGGCTTTCCGTCCTGTTGATTTTTTAATAAAAAAAATGGCCATATCGTTCGCTTAGCTTGTTCTACTGATGTCGATTCGTGCTTCAAAATAGTTTATGAGATCCTCAGATCCTCACAAATCGATGCAGTGATCAGTAGGACTCAAATTGATCGCAGTTGTTTCTCACAGTTCATTCGTCACATTTCTTAGAACGTCTAAAGTTCATATACCGTACAGTAAAAATGGTTTGTTTTACGTTGAAAAGGTATATTACACGTGGAAATCACTCGCTTTGCTCGCTCAATCCACGCACCTTCGTGCTTCAGAACGCGAACGTTATACTGCCTTTTAATTTTAAAACTTCAGGTCTGCTTCTTACGTGCCTCCAACCAGCTGAAGCCAGCCAATTTTGAGAGATATACGTCGTTTTATAGATAACTATGATGCAAAAATACGCCGTCGTTTCAGGTGTGTTTCTGTTTTTTTTAAGCCAAGTTTCACTGTTTGATCAACTATGACGTCACGAACATGTTTGAGTGCAGTTTTTTTTGGTGTACTTGAGGACCAGAAAAGGTATAGAGTGATAAAATAGGCATATTACACGCACAATTTAATTATCTTTCATTTGGCACTATCCTTACACATTTGTAGTGGCCTTACTACCAGCCGACAGAACCTACAAACAAACAAACACGTATATACAGCAGTAGGCGCCATCTTGGTGGCAACAGCATGCGCTTTTGTAGCCCATCAGTGATTTCAATATGCAGCACACTTCTAGAGTTCATGGTGTCTTACTAATCTAAATAATACAGTTATACGATAATTTCGTCTTATTGACTGATTTTTATTATCAAGGCGCAGATTCAGAAGAGTTGGGGATTGCTGGCAACCTCCAACAAACATGATAGGGAGAGAGGTACTGGTTGTAGGGGGTTATACTTTAGAGAGCACTGGGAGTTCGGCTTGTAGTTTTTTTTTTTTATCATTTTGTCTTAGGAAGAAATTACTTCCTTAATTTGACCTTATGCATATCGGTCGTTAAGAATTGCTTATAGTATATGTCTTGACCGAAGTCAGCGCAACGTGACCGACTGGTCCCGGAACTTCACTGTGCCATCCATATTGGGACTGGCAGGGTTCTCGGTGTTGTAAGTCAAGGGCCCCGGGTAGTCAAAGCAGTTCCGGGTGCGCTATCTCGGCGTTGCGCAGATCTCTAGTCGGAACAGGCTGATAGTAGCCGAAGGACAAGCCAGAAGTCAAGTCTTGTTGTCTAGCAGTGTTATGTACTTTGAATCTCACCTTTTTTTATGTTTTGATTCTGTAAAACAATGTATTATGCATGTAAGGATTAAGCTCGAGCTGTATTGTTGACCCACACTTAGCAACCTCAGCTAGAACTGGTTGCTGGCCAAAACTCAGTCCACCAATCGTGCTTTTGATTTCTTGGACCGATGGCCTTGTAATCCGGGTTCCGTCAAACTCCAACTACCTGCTTATATCTACCCACTAGCAGATGCCAGTCTTTCGGCATACTGATTCAAAACCATTTCTTCCCCCTAATTTACCACTTTATTGGTTTACTGAGCTTATACTAATTTAGGTACTAACCACCTTTATTTATTTGCTTTTGACAACTTACGGGCGAGCACAAACACCTACTTCAACTGGGAATCTTAGTCAGATATCTGAACCAAAATGACATAAGTGAGTCTCCCGCAGCTGTTTCCTTAATAATAACAATAATCTTTAATTCATCTATTTGAGCACCAAACACAAATGCTAATACATAAAAGGCCACAAATAGCCCTCAAATTTAAAGAGTTTTGTAGTAATGCCTTGCGTACCATCCTAAATACCTTCTTAAGTCACACTTGGAGAACAGCCCCAACTCCACAAAAGATTGTAGGAGTTCATCCAAAGTATTAGAAAAACCCGTGTGAATTCAGCCTTCTGAACCAGCAGTAGATGACAGAGGGGCAATCGCTAAAGATTGTCACTGGCTCAAATGGAGCAATACCAACTAATGGTACGGTCCTAACATCGCCTCAAAGGGAGCAACACCAGCAACAATACATCTGGATTGACTCAGAGAAAATCTTGGCATTACTAGAAACTTCAGCGCAATTATGATAGAAGTTTCGAAGGGTTTAAGACCCATCTTAATGCCAGACTCAGTGTATCACCACAAAGCCCATAGCATGATGTAAACAGTTTGGCAAAAACATGAAGATCGACGTGCTTGAATGTGGTGTATTAACTCTTGAAACCTCTCAAAGTACACCGGTAGCACCCAAATCTGTGTCATTGTCAAGAGACTCCGTGATATTGTCACCTAAGTACTTAATCGAACACTCCCCCTCTGACTAGAATATCACCGCACACATAAACAGGAGTGGCAACATCTCTAGTATGAACAATAAAAGGCATTTTTAATATTGAATCACGTCTACTTTATTGCTACTGTAATAAAGGAACTCATCGTCACTCGCACGGATGCAGAGTACTATACATACAATGAAAGGGGTAAAACCAGCCAGAAATCATATCGTAGAACAATCCGTACCTGTATTGAGCGTTATTAAATTTTACGCTTACGCACCATTATCATCAGTGGAACTCGCGCTGGACGTCTTTATTGATAACTTGTCTCACGCTCGAAGTTATTATTTGTACCACTACGTTGTCCAGAGTGATCCGAGAAGCGTTTTAGCATCGATGTAAAAGTCCCGGCCGTTACCGGAAGTTGACTGGGATAGCAAAAACTGAAAAGCTCCTCAGATCACTTTGGACAATCTAGTGGTACAAATAATGACTTAGAACGTGAGACAAGTTATCAATAAAAACGTGCAGTGTGAGTTCCAATGATGATAATAGTGATTATAAAAAAAAACTGATTGTTCTATGATATTACTTGTGGTTGGCTTCATCCCTTTCATTATATGTATACAACTTGCATCCATGCGGCATGCGAGCGACGAGACGAGTCCCTGTGGTGCCATAAGGGAGCGAGGTCTAATAGAAATAGAAATGCCGTATGACATACAGCTTGCAAGTGGCTTTTCTGCATTCCGATAATGGAAGACACCGACAGGTGCGCAATGGTGCAGTTCAGAGTATCTCTTCTGCAATCCGATAATGAATGCATACCGTTCTTACACAGGTCACAAGTTAGCCCATCTACTGCACATAAGTCAAGTAGGGTTTGCAACCCAGCTGTAGACAGCGCGAACACAATTAAGTCATCAGCATATACAATACGATGCGTTGATATTGACACCTTTAATCCCAGAAAGGTTAAGCTGAGATCACATTCAAGATCATCAGTGAACAAACCAAAAAGAGCAGGCGGCATTAATC
The DNA here is from genome assembly GCA_023313725.1 of Lithobius niger. Classification (NCBI taxonomy): domain Eukaryota; kingdom Metazoa; phylum Arthropoda; class Chilopoda; order Lithobiomorpha; family Lithobiidae; genus Lithobius; species Lithobius niger. Next base: position 10,280 of record JAHWFP010139722.1, read on the forward strand.
CACCTTGCCTCCCCCTTCTTGAGATTGAAAAAGGTTTTGAAGCATGGTCATGTCCCACTTAGCAACTACAGCCTGATTAACACATCAGAATGCAAGCAAGTTAACCACATGAACTGGACCACCTCTATTGGGCAGCTTTATGAAATTTTTTTAAAATCAACCCACCCAAAGGCTTTAGCAAGTTCAAGTGAAGTTCTGCTATAGCCCTATCTAGGTAAATCCTGATTCTTTCTACAGAATCGTGGCATAAGTAGTAGGGCGGCCTGCTTTAAAACCAAACGGAGAGGCCAGTGTACATAAGAAGGGATAAAGTCACTTTATAGAAAAAGCTCAATAGCCTTGGAGAAACGGTGGCAACAGCAATGCCTCTGTGATTGTCGGACGAGTTTCGTCACCCACTCGATTTTTAACAAACAGGGCTGATGATGGCATTAATTAATTGATCCGGCAAAAAGGAATGTCAAATGCAAGCATTAACAAAAATTGCAAAGAACTGAACAGTTTGATGTGGAACCAAACGCAGAATATCAGCTTTGATGGCATCAGTTTCCACAGCATTATCTAGGGCAAGGGAGTCAAATGCACTTTTCAGAAAATCAACAAATTCATCGCCATCACCGCAGGAAGCACCTAATTATTTGCACCAGTTAGGGACCCATCATTACGTTTTTTAGCCCCATCAAGGGGGAAAGGGTCACACAAAAAACAATGAACAAACTGAAGGTAAATGTCATTTTTGCATCCCCCCCCACGAGACCCTCCCCTCTCTCATTATGCGAGTGTTTACGAGGATTTGCAGCTACCAGTTTTCAATAAACTTTTTACAAAAGCCTTGCTTCGTAATTCCGTGGCTTCTTCTGTCTTTCACTAGTGACTATGTTAAACCATGCGCAATGGCTGTTTGCCGTGACGTCACCATGAGTTAGCCAATGACGAATGAGAACAACGGCTGTTTGGCCGTCTGATTGGACTAGCCCGGTCACGTGATATGCACGTCATAGCAAACAGCCATGGCGCGTGGTATAGAGCGTGGGCATGCAAGTAAACAGTGCGGTCATTCTTATTGTTTTAAACTCAATACAAGATGGGTGTAGGGAACATTTATGTTTGCAGAACATTTTTAACTTCACCTTGTCCTTCCGTTAAAAATGATGCACGTTTACCTTCAACTATTGGTAACGTGTGGGTACGGAATGCTACTCACTTAATTTGGTTACAGGAAATCTACAGACAGTCTCACTAGGCATACGAGAAACGCATTAATTTTTTTAATTTCTTTTTTTTTTTTGGGGGGGGGGGGGGGGGGAAGGGGTCACATTATTTTTGGGCCCAGAGTTGGGGGTGAGACCAAGATTTTCCCAAGGGTTTGAAAGGAAGTCATCGAAAATTTGGTCGTCACGTATTCATTCCCCATCCCCCCTTTTAGCCATAAATGATAATTGGTTCCAGTTACAATCCCACCAACGCATTAAATTACTGTTGGAGTGCCGTTGTCTGATGTGCCTATGACGTCACCACACTTCAACAATGCTGACGTGTGTACATCTATAATACCAGGGCGCCTATCCAGCGACAATGAAGTGGATCAACGTGGACTAAACAATTCTTTGTTGAGACCCGAATTGATGTCCACAGCATACGTGATTTGATGTCTACGTGGATGCTTGCCAACCATTGTCGCCAGCCACACGTTTTTTACGCCAAAATGGGTGAACTTCACTTCGCCTCTGTCCCTCGCCCGGGACGGTTCCCCATCACTTAATGCTTACTTGCTTAAGGCTTATTACACTAAGCCTAACCCTAATTTAACCCTGTGGGTTTCACGTTCGAATCTGTTACCCAATCCGTTTTGTATGAGAGCTTCACTCTGTTGTATTTGTGTATCATGCTTTCAATGAATACAACTAATGACATAACTTTTTGCTTCTGTTCATTCCTCATTACTTAAGCAGCACACCTCTGAATTTATGGGCCTTATATTTTTTCCTGGGTGTTACTCCAACAATTACAAATTAAACAAAACAAGACCACACATAAGTATAGGCGTAATGACGGGTGGCGCCATCCAGTGGTGCGCCACGTGGCAAAACACTAGTGCAGGTACTAACCTTTATCCCCAAATCACGTTTAAAAGAGTATTCGAAATTGCTCAACGAAATAATGCAGGGGTGATAGGGTAAAGCTTGATTGATTGATCGGAGACATGGCCCGAAGCCGTACACCCCCAACAAAATTACAGTACACACAATTTAAGCTTTGCTACCGTGTTGACAATGAATCGTCCATGCAATTGCGCCTCAATGCTTTCCCCATTTTGCCAGAGCGTGTCGACAAGCAAACGGACGTATTAGAAATGCATCCTATCCAGGCGACACGTATTGAGGTAAGTGGTGTTCACGAAGGGTAACAGGGAATACCCCTTTCCCCCTCATGGTTTCCTTTCTTTTATCCCCCCCCCCTCCTCCTTCGTCTATTTCTTCTTGGCGTTTTTATTAGTCGACTGTTTTTTCCTCGCTCTCGGTCGTAAATTCGCGAACCGACCCAAATCCGAGATTTTTAACGGTAGGCAACGAACGCGCGACCATTCCGCTGCTACACGGCGGCGGCGCTTCTTGCTGACTATAGGGAGAGCCTCGCCGCAACCTACGAACCTAAACATTGCCGAAAATGCAGGGCAGTCAAAAGTTATCATAAATATTGTACAAGACATTCGGAACAGTAGTGAATCGTCCGCAAACTTAAATACAATGTGTGACCTAATTTTACTTTTCTTTAAACGATAGCAAAAACTTCCACTGCTAATCGTCGGCGCTAATTGGTGGCTAGGTAGTGCTTCGCCGCAACCGACGAACCCACACTTTACCACAAATACACGGTGGTTCAAAATGTAATCAGAAATGGTGGCAGGAAATTGGTAAAACTCGTAATACGCCTATAAACTTGGGTAAATGTACGAAGTAATTCTACGGTTTTTTTTTTAAACTTATGTAGCACGGCATTCCTGTTGCTTACTGGGATAGCCTCGCCGCAACCAAAGAACCGTTATTTTCGGTAATCAGACAAACGGTAGGCCTACGGTATCCGTAAAGCTGTCAATGTGTCAACGGCGTTGTTTTGAAAACACGCAACTCCACAAGACACGGAGAAAACACGACCTTAGCTGTTTTTCATTGCTTTAAAGGTGCCTGTTCACCGAATTACAGGATGCAGCAACAAGCGCCGTCTACCATTATTTAGTTCTATGTAACACTTGATTTCAACAAGCGGAGGAATGCGAAAAAAATTTCTTTTTACACAACAAACGAGCCAGGTGCCTCCTTAATTATTGAGTGTAAAGTTGGTGCGTCCACGTGCACCAGGGAGCAAGCGGTCAAGGTTAACAATACAACTGTCACTAGATGGCGCTCATCTTGCGGTTCAAAATGTGCGTTTCAAAACGGCCGAAAACGCTTGCTCCCTGATGCACATTGAAGCACCAACTTTTCACTCAATAATTAAGAAGGCACGTGGTTCTTTTGTTTCATAACAATATCTTTATTTGTGTGTTCGTTAGCTTGTTTAAAGTAAGGGCTAGACAGAACTAGATAGCGATAAATGTCTGTACAGTATGTCTCAGAAGTTCTGAACCAGGCCTATACAGTGTAGGCTATATCTATACGATGTACGCCTATGCCATATTAGGCCTAAGGTGTACAAATCA
>JAHWFP010139740.1:0-12617 GCA_023313725.1 Lithobius niger
GCGCCGGAGAATCTTGAAGCAATACAAAGAAAATGGCGGTTAATTAAGAATGGAAGAACAATATTCGCAGCAGCGCCCGCCGCGATTTTCTTAACTAAAATCGAGATCACGTGACTCACTTCGGCCTATTGGATAACGGAGAATCTGGACCGCAAAGACAGCATCTGTCTTTGGAATATGGGCAATGCTATCGAAATTTTAAACAGGCGCTTTTAAGAACGACATCACTTCATTAAAATCAAACTAGACGCCAAAAGCATCAGGTTCGAGGAATGGTTCGAGTATCACGACGGAACTCATTTTGGTAGTTACAACATAATTTTATTGGGTTTTACTGGACCATGGTCACTAAACTAACTGGCCCGCTCTACAACGATATTAGGTGGGTAGACAAAATGACCGCCACGTCTGGTTCATTTCGTCGAGGTCTGTTCCTCGAGGAAGCAACTTTTGTACGGTGCGACGCGACATCTATTGGCGGCTAGTGGCGGTTTTCGAAATAATAATTTTAATTTTTACGTAGATTTTGGTGGCAAATTTTTTATTATTTATAAGAGTATTTTTAAATGGTGTTTAAAAATATCACTCAGCCACAGTTAAGCTATTTCACTGCCTTTCAAAAAAAAAAAGGAACACGTTCGTTGGCAGTTTGTACGGAGAGTGTCGCCCTCGGTTAACAAAATGCGGCAACTCAATCGCATCAGCGGCACTTTCGGCGGCCATATTGCCAACCAACCCAGTCTCGTAATACTATTTTTCAGTCAAAATCCGGCCAGTACTGTAGATAGCCCTGACTAGACATACCAAAACTGTCTCAAGCAAAGGTTCAGCAGGATGGCAGTAAGTACCTTTCGGCAGAGGTAGATATTTGCACTCATCTCATGAATGTTGCAAGCAGCAGAAACGTTATCACGTCAATGGAATTTGACAAAACGTGTTTTCACTACGATGTTTTTTTTGCGAAGGGGAAAATGATATTGTGTGTCTACAGCACAGTTGAATTACCGTAAATTCCCAATGAAACTCCCACGGGCTGCTAAAATTAATTCCGATAAAACAAAAAAAAGTCGTGCATGGGCCGTAACAATGTAATTCGAATCTTACTTATGTCCAGGGTGGGTGTTTAGGACTAAGTTCATCGCGAAAAATTCGGCGTTTATGCGATCATTCATGTGTGATCTGGGTTCGGTTGACCATTAACGCAATGCATTTTATTCTCATTTGTGCACGAATTTAGTTTATTAGTTTTCTAGTTTATTTAGTTTGCTTTATGTATGAAGCTTTTAGTTAATTTCGGTGCAAAAAAACCACGATTAAAGGGAACAAAACATACATTTTCTTGAATGTATAAAGCTTTTAGTCAATTTCTAGCCGAAAAATAACGATCTAAAATGCTTTAAGGTCAGAAATCGTGAAATAACCTAGTAAAGCCCACGCTGTAACTGTATTTTTTCACTAGTAACAGCGTGTAAGTAGTGGCGTGTACAGACTAGGGTGGGCTCCTGGCAAAGTGCGACAGGCGGGTTCTAGTGCGGGGTACTTTGACTATAGTGCAGCCCAGATGCGGGGAGTATGGGGGGATACCTCCCAGAAGTTGAGAAAATTTTGGAAAATCCACATTACAGTTAGGCAAAATGCTTAACTTTGGACCCAATATTCAGCAATGGTTTTAAGACAATTTAGTTGCCCACTCACTGATACACACATTTTCATTTTTACTCGTTGCACACATTTTCAAGGTGGTAGAAAACCTGGGCGTCGGACTGTGTAGTGGGGGTGGCGCCAGCCGCCAGGGCCTTTCAAAAACAAACTAACTGGTGGGCACAAGTGTGTGGCTCTTAACACATTCAAAACACCGAATAAAAAATTTCACAGAGCCTTCCTTCACAAAATCACACCAGTAAATAAATATTAAGTGGCTTTCTACTTCACAAACACAAGTGTTTACTGAGGAATTTGACAGACAATTTTGTGCAGCTTTCAAACTGTCCTTTTGTTCCTGTTTCCGTGTAGTTGCATATGGAGGATACAGTTAGCTTTCTTGGTTTCCTACTCGTGTAAGTCACTATGCGACTCCCAGGGCGAGGTTCTGTCTGTGTACAGATATGTTGAAATTTGTAAGTTTGAAAATGGTTGGAGCTTTGCTTGCATTTGATAGGTGGGTCTGGGGCCCCAACGCAGGTGGGCCCCTGGCACCTCCCAGTCTGACTGTGTGGCAGGGCATTTTTTAAGGAATATGAAGTGGTGCTCCAAATAGTGAAAAAGGGCATGATTGAGGCCTTAGGGTCGACAGCAATGGATACTTTTTTCGCACTCAAGTTCTCAGACATTTTACATTTAAAATTTGCTGTATTTACCTTAGGAGGCTTTGGTATAACACGCCCATTGGCGTGTACAACCCATTGGCGTGTAGGGGTTGTATCTATAGGTTATTTCATGATTTTTGACCTTAAAGCATTCTAGGGGCTGGGCCGTAGCTTTACCAGAGATGTTATAGGCGATTTACAGCATTAGAGGAAAACGGTGAAAAACATTTTCCTCCAAATTCTTGTCCATTTCCTTAGCACTATGCGGTGGGAGAGAGAGAGAGAGCATAGATTTTTTTTTTGTTTTAATGCGCTATGCTTTCCCGCATTTGTTTAAATATTTGAAATGGTCTACACCATACACCAAATTATTCTGTGAACAACAACACAAGATCGCTTTAACCTTAAGTTAACATAATCCACCCAAAACCAAAACTGGTATAAAAGAAGCCGCCAAGTTTTAGAAAAGTGTCGGCCTTTGAAAGTAGTGATATGATTCAACCAGGGAAGGCCGCCAATGTTAATCCTATTGGCAAAGTTAATCGCACCTACTAATAGTTCGAAAGTTAAATGAAAACTAGAACATCGATTCTAGGGGTAGCAATCTTCAAGTTTTCATTTAACGTCCAAAGTATTATTCGGTGCGAATAATTTGGCTAATAGGAGCAACCTTGGCGGCATTTCACTGGTTGAATGAGGCCGACCCTTTCACTTTCAAAGGCCAACCCTTTTCAGAAACTTGGGCGGCTTATTTTATGCCAGTTTTGGTGTAGGGTGGATATCACAACTTTCATAATTCTCACATTTGCCATTGCCCAATTAGCCGTTACAACAGCCAAATTGACACGGTTTGACTTATTGTATGCCCATGCTTCACATGCTTAAGTTTGTTCAATCACATTTATCTGCACACTGACTAAGTCGTACACCCTGATCAAGAGATAATATAACACAAGTATCGTCACCAAAACAATAAGGAGGACACACACACTACAACTGTATTAACATTGCACTATGTGACACTTTTTCATGGCATGGTAGAATCCGCGAAGCCACAATGGAGCTTCAGAGAGACACAGGCACAGAAACGTGAGTAGGGAGTGGGAATGGTCCAAATGAAGAATGAAGACACGCAGAGCCGGAAGCCCGACACTTTACAAAAGGAGGGAACAGCTCATAGCCTGGCTAGACTACTGCATCTAGACGATGTGGTATCTAACAGGGACACCATGGGATATTCACCAGAAGGCCATGCTTTTAAACGTGAGCGCTGCGCGGTGTATTGTGAAAAATTGAACGAGAAATGCGAGACAGAATCCTCGACTTTGCAGATCCTGCAGAGGGAAGACTCAGGCCATCCTAAGCTATGCCTATGTGCAGAGAAGAGAGTATGCCGCAACCAAAGACGAGACACGGAACGAGCCATCCAATTCGGAAGTTTATCTGCAGCAAACGGCAATGAACAAGTAGACTGAAGGTGAAAAAGAAACCGACCTGATGTAGCATCTCGCCACTCCTCAGTCCAGGACCGTAAGACCCAGGACCAGCACACAGATTTTCGAGATTTCACAGACTGCATTAGGGTCACAATGATTGGTACTCCTGGTACCACTGTTTGCAGCCGAGTCGGCACACTCATTTCCAAACTGTTCGACATGCCCTGGGGTCCAAGCCAGAACAACTTCAGACGCTTGACTGGCAATCCAAAGCTTCCAACACACAGTAAATATCATGGGATCTGACACCTCCATAGCTCTAAGCGAGTTCCGCAAGGCTTTTACGCTGGACCTGGAATCCATCCAGATCGTAAATGACGACAAGCACAACTCAAGAGCCATATCAAGAGCCACAGAGATGGTCGCTACGTCACAGACAAAGCTTGAAGTTACATGACAGATTGCCTTCGAGATGCTTAGTTTAAACGTGGGAACTATAACTCCAACACCATCAATTCCCTTCTCATTGATGAACAACGTGTCACAATAAACATCACAGATATTATAGCATTGCTCAAACACAATGTCCAGTGCTGCACACCAATGTCATGGAAACGGTAAACAGACAGTGGCAACAGAGAGAAGGAGCACTAGAGTTGGGTCCTGTAAAAGAGTGATACCACGTCCAGCATCACCAAGGCACTTAAGAGATGAGTACTTCATCTGGGAGTAGTCACTCAGGATCCTACCAACTGAATCTTGATGGTCTCTCCTCACATTTTGGATGCACACAGCGACGAGCAACTCGTCAGCTTGAAGATGGAGTGGAGGCTTTACAGTCTCGACCCAAAGAGCTTGAACTGGGGAGGAGGCTAAACATCCAGTTACAACGCGAAGACAGTCATTTACCAAGATCTGCAAGCTGCGGACATGCCTCTGAGCTGTCGATACAAATGGCAAGTGAAAATCTAAGGCATACCTGATAAAAATCCTGTAAACTAACAACAAGGCTCCACGCTCCACATTGTGGCTACGAGCAAATGTGCACAGAATGGGAATCCTTCTGGCAACGTTCTCTTTCAATGAGCTAACCTCAGTATTCCAGGACAGACTCTCATCCAGAAAAACACCTAAATACCGAATGCACGTTGGCCTTGTTGCAGGCAAGCCGCTCACTGTTACACTCACAGGGAGAGTGCGAACAGCAGGAAGGTAGGAGAAAACCACCAGTTCGGTTTTCGCAGGAGCTAGGGATAAACCGCAGGCTGAAAAACGTACAACGATGCTGTCCAAGGCTTCTTGAACGTACGGGACTGGTGCCACTGGATCCTTACCCACAAACCAGAGAGCTATGTCGTCAGAGTAGCAAACAATATTGGTATTCTGCTGCATTTCTAAAAGAACATCATTGATAACCATCACAAGCAAGACCGGGAACAGGACGTGGAAGTCCGGGCTGTGGAAACCGGTCTGTTGAAGTCCATGGTCCGAGGATGCCGTGGACGACCAGAAGCCATTGATCCTAGTCGCGAAATCTCTGGTTTCCAACAGGGCCAAGATGGCACCTGACGATTTACTGCTACTCCCATCTTGGCTAAGGAGAAACGGATCCAATCAGTAATGACAGTGTCATATGCCACTTTGATATCCAGAAACACTGCGATAACAGCATTACCATGGGCCCAAGCTTCCCGAATACCTGACAGAAGGAACAAAACAGCGTCTTGTGCACTTCTGTTGGTTCTGTAGGCAAATTGGACTGACGACAAATATTGGCTGTCCTCAAGGTGCCAGTTTAGGCATTGCACCAGCATTCTCTCATAGAGCTTGCGCAGACAAAACAAGATAGCAATATGTCGGTAGTTCAGCAAGCTCATCTGCAGACCGCTCCTCTTGCATACCGGTACAAGCACAGTGAAGCGCCATAACGGTGAAACAGCATTGCCATTCAGGAGGGTTCACAGGAATTCCAGGAATTCACGAGAAGCTTATCCCCTGACACTACGCAAAAATTCAAAGTATATGCGCTCAACTCCAGTGGCACTCCGGTGCTTGCAGTTGCTCACCGCCGACTGCAGCTCAGCAGCAATAAAATGAGAGTCAGTATAAGTTTCAGAAATATAGCAGTGAGGTTTTCTTCGAGGAAGAACATATACGCTGGCAAAACGAGCATAAATGCATCTGCAATCGCCTCTCCTCGAAGAACACTATGACCAGCATCGAAGACCCAGGTTGTAGGAACTCTTCTGTCCTGAGGACAGAGTGCTTTCCAGGCCTGCAACACAGAGTTTTCATTCGAAACTCTAGTGCACACTCGGGTATTATATTCTGCCTTTTCAGTGCGAATGGCGTAAGCTGATTCACAACAATAGCTCTGTAAACGAGCCATAGGACCTCTGACAGCGAGCGTCTCCAACATCTGTAAGGACATCGCCTGTCTCGGACAGCAACAGTGCAGAGCATTGTCCATAAAACAGTCTGATCTGATTTAACGTTTTCCTTGCGCTGCATTGTACCACTGCTGTTTCTGTGACCAATCCATCCCAGACAGAAGTGTGCCCGCTCAATATCGAAGAGCACGTGCGCAACCTTGGATCACCAGGTTTAGGATGATAGGGAGGTGGTCACTGCCTCTTTGATCATCAGAAACATTAAAACAGAAAGCATTTGCTATGCTTGACGAGCAAAGGAAAAAGTCCAATACAGACTCTTGTAGACTTCCTCCTTGCCACCTAGTGAAAGCCTGTGTTCCATTCTGAATTACAAGAAGGTCGAACTCAGCAAGGGCCTGAGCCAAATAGCGTCCTTGTGTATTACATCTGGTGGAACCCCACTCAAAGTGGTGGGCATTAAAATCATCTGCCACGATACACAGTGCCGAAAACTGTTGAAGTCATTGGAGCCATGCCTGCTTTGACACACTGATAGTAATATGAACAAAGATAAGCAATACTCACTGATAATTTAACCACACTCTAATGCTGCACGCGTCTAACCCTTACTTTCTACAGTGATTTTGAACTAAATATGGAACCTTTCATTTTACATAAATTTTGATTTTAGACTCTGGATGAGTTGCAACACAGTCAAGAGTTCTAGACTGGCGAACAGCAGACCTGAGCCTGACCAGCCTCTTGGGCCCCAAGAATGTCGACATGCTGCATTCAGCTCCCAATCTCTCCTGGTTTATTTCCCAGACCAGAAATAGATTGAGTAGAGGCCGGTGAAGGGCTCAGGTCTACTGACACCGGTCTGCTCCCTCCCCCACTCCAATTCCTACATCTGCCATTGCCTCGTCATGCGGCAATGCCATTGGAGTCAAGCACTACACTTTCACTCTCTCCACTTTGCTGTAGCACATTTTCATTTCCTTCTGCACGTAGGTTAGAATGAAGGTTAGACACAGTTTTAAAGATTCAAGGGCTAGTGGACGCACGGCTTCATACACTTCACTATGCAGACCATTTTCTCTACTTCGTTGTCGTCGCCTCTCCCTACTTCACAATCTGACACTTCCTGCACACTACTCATTGCCGAAAAATCAGGCACGTCACTATTCCTACTTTGCACATCTCCACTCACACCCACATACGACACTCGACATATGATTCCCCTACTATTTTACGTGCTACACTCACAGCTCTCCTTGCTGATTGACGTAAAACATCACCTTCTTCTGCTTCACGGCTAGCACACGGTACCTTTTCTGCATATTCTACAGCGATAGCCCAGAGGTGAGGGCAAAGATCACGGGGGTCACAAAACGCGCTACACACGCCGCACTGAAGACGCCGCACTGAATACTCGCGTATGCACGATGAAAATGTCCGTGGAGTCCTCACCGCAGACATCTCGGAGGGTGGTCTTCTATCGACACCAGGGCTGTAATTCTGCGGACTAGCAATACATCGGGCATATCATTCAATAACACAGAGCCACATAACTTTACGGATTAGTCTGACACCCGACGCACGCACACACATCATGGCTAGCAATGGACAACTTCTCATATTGATGCAATTCTAGTGTGTCAAATCGTTCGAAAGCCACACCAATGTCCTGGTCGGACACCTCATATGGCAGCCACTGCAACCTTGCATTTACACACTAATTGCCAAAGTCAAAAACTTTTATGGTAGCACCATTTATTTTAATCGACGCCGCTGGAAGACGCCTCTTTGAAGCTAGAGATTTAACAACAACTTGATGCATGTCCAGCTCGCAAAAAAGCAAACAGCTTCAATGTCACTACTACTCACCACGCCTGCCGCTGCATCAAAAACTTGCTTCGAAAAGTATGGTTTCTCGTGCAGCATTGCATACAAAAACGACAGATTTTCTCCATCTTTACGTTTGCAAGACTGCCTTCATATAATTTCTTCAGCCACATGATCTCCATCAGACAGTAGTGGCGCCAGCCAACTCCAGGGAGGGGGTGCGGAAGCAATGTATTTGAGGGCCTATTTTCGGCTTCTATTCCAAGATACGTTTGCACCACATTGTTAAGCAAATTTCGGATGTTTTCGGAAACATTGTTTAGCATGAGAGGCCGTAAACACCTAAATTTATACATTTTATATACAAATTAAATTAATTGATGAATTTAATTTTTTTAATATTATTAAATTAACGTTAACTAACACTAAATAATTTAGGTTTGAAAAGTATTGTTGCTTACTTTTCAAATGGCGGAAGATTTATCTGACGTTCCTGAATTAACTGAGAATTAGTTTTAAATCATGGTGGCGATGGGCTAAGAGGAAAAGGGCTAGCAAATCAAACCAACAAACTTTTGATTCTTTGTTCGGTTTGTATGATGCAATCGTTATCAGACTTAAACTAGCAAAAACTTGGAAGGAAAGCTTAACAAGTTTTGTTCTGTGCAAATTTAGCTGACCTTTCGGCTATAACCATAGCAAGAACACACAGTTGGCCCTCAAAGGTATACGGCCATTTGTGAGCACACAGAAGTTTTTTAAGTCCTGTATTGCTAAGATGTTGAATTTGAGTTGGCGTCCTCTAGGTTGGGATTTTGACCACTGGGCTGCTATTGCTCCGTTTGTTTGGGGTCTGCCTGACCCCTCACAAACTTCGCGTTGTGCGTTGGGCTTTTAAAATGGGACCTTCTCCTTTTAGAGATAACTGGTAAGGCGTTGGCATCCCAAACGTGTCTCATAACTAAGATGTCTGTCATTACGTTGACGGTCTAAAGCAGCAAAATCAATTTTCAGTTAGCCACTTCCTGTACACCATTTTCGCTCATTTCATTGGTATCACGTCCTCACTGACACAGCCTCACTGAAGTGCATGAGAGGACTAATTGTCGCTCTTCTGCATTTGCATTGTTGTGTTGTGAATCATTGTTTTCCATATGGCCCTCAGATAGGCCTTGTCTGCCGTCACCAACTACATCGTACATTTCTAGGTCCTTTATCTGGATTTCCAGCTTCTTTGCGTACTTCATACATACACCTTCGAAGAAACGAGTTCAGACGCAACTTGTTTATCATTAATTAGCCCTGTTTTGCAACAGGCTTTAAGGAGCTGACGCACATCCTCCGCCATCGGGCAACAATTAAATCTCATCTCGGCGGCGACACACTATCGTGTTCTAGACACCGTCAAAAACCAAAAACCGTGATGCGAGCAGGACCATTCGACCATCAACAATAAGTAGCGCGTTCCGTGTTCGTATTGCCAATTAGTTGTGGTAACCAGTTTGCATTGTTACTCGGTAACTAATAAAGGGTCTTAGGGCTTCGGACAGATGACCAGGAGTGGTTAACGCTCGTTAAACCCTTTAAACCCTTTAATAAAGGATGATGGCGGACGAGACTGTGGTCCACTTCCTTCTGGAATGTAAGTACTGTAGCTTTATGACGCGCACCCAGCGTTAGCCATGGCGCCAGAAGGAGAGAAGGTCAATTTTGCTAGGTAACTCTTATCGGAACTCTAGGTTCTTTTACATGCCACAACCGACATGTGGAATGTAAGTACTGGGCCCACCTACGACGAGTTGCTCTGTGCAGTACTACGCTCCTAGTTGTTCTGGGTGCTGCGGGTGACTCTGGGGCGCGGTCTCCGGGCAGTTCTGGGCTTCTGTGTAGCTCCTTGGCGATTTGAAATATAGACCGGCTCTGTGTCTTCTGTTCCAGCTGGGAAGTGGAAGGTCTATACTAACTAGGTCTTAGGTCCTGTGTGAATACTTAGGTTGGTGGATTAGAGTAAGTAGTGCAAGTATTTCTTGTAGACGGGCCCATAGCATGATGGCTACAGCTCTGGTTAAGAGTGAATAAATAAATAAATAAATAAATAAATAAAGAGTGATAATTATTTTGACCACAGGTGGCATTTTCCCAACATACATGTAAATGGCATTACAAATGATTGCAATCTTTTTAGCTTAATGCCTCTCTAAACATCAAACATAAAACGCACATACTGGAGATAAAAATGTCTTGACTACCAAATTTCATTCATATCTGTCGCATAAAATATTTTATATGAGCGTAATTAGTTAGTAGCCATATTATAGTAGCCTAGTAGAAGTCAGGTGAAATCAACGATCTTGACGCACTTTTATCACATTGATACAGTTTATGCAGTTGATTCAAATACAACTGTTGCTTGACAGGGCACAAGAACTGTCCATTTTCAACAATTTCAAGCCGTTTCGATCTATAGATATTTATCCTCACAATCGTGAAATATGCTCTGCTCTGGTTTCTGTTAAAGTAACAAAGCTAGCCGCCATGCAACAATGCTGGAATTGGACAATGACTTTATTGACTTTGATTTTATTGAGCTTTACAGACCTGGAAATCATCCGCTCGACTAAGCTACTTAACTAATATGATTAGTGACTAATCATATTAGTGACTAGTGATTAGTGTTTTCAGTATGAATGACTTTCTAAAAGGTTGAAAGGGTTTTATAGCGAGCATTAACCGCTTCCGGTCAACTACCCGTCGAAGCCCCCCCCCCTTCTTACTCGTAAGTCCTACAAGTGAACTTGGCAGGCGGACCAGTAGGGTGGTTCTTGATATTCATGCGCTCAAATTGAATTGAATTGAATTTATTGCCAAGATTCTTGGCCATATGCCGAACGCTCTAATACAAAATTAGGTAAATAACAACGTTTCTAAGCAATACCAGTGACAACAGTTAAAACCACATCACACCAATCCCTAACAGAACACTACCATCAATAATAAGCCACAACCACAATCATCAATCACAACCACAACCACAACCATCAACAATAAGTAGCACGTCCATTGTATTGACAATGCTCGTGTCGCCGATTATTTGTGGTCGTTTTAATAAAGCCGTAATGGACACAAATTATCAACGTGACAACGTTTCGAAAATCAGATCGGGGCATTTTCAAGCACCTTTTCTCGCCTCTGCAGCGAAGAGTCACCCCCAGCGTGTTCAGGCTGCTGTCAACTCTTGTCTCCGCTTCATCACTGGCCGTACGCATTCCACCCCGGTCACCGCACTGTACGTCGAGGCGGGGTATGCCCCGTTGACCAATCGTGTTAAGAAGCTTCTGCTGGATTGTCTTTTTCGTAACCTCGGACGTGATAACCCACTGCGGACTATTCTTTGTGAGTATATGCTGCTGCCGAAGCATTACCTTTCAAAATTGGGAACGGCCGTGCTGGCGGTTCGTCTGTATTGTGCGGCTAATGGCACTCGATATTCGGCCTCCCGATCCTGTCCAGCCTGCATGGTTGTTTTTGTTTGGCTGCTTGTATGAATAAGTCTTCTCGGTCCAATGATCTGTGTTTGGGTGGTCAAGACGCATTGGCTATGTATTGCGATGCGTCTCATCAGAAGGATTTATCTGGCAGATTGGGGATATGGATACCGTCGTTGCAGTACAAGTGTTTCTTTCCGGGCTGTCTCTCTCCCTAGTATTTTTGTTGTGGAGCTGATGGCCATTACAGTCTCCTTGAGTTCTTCTAATGCCTTCCCTCCCTGGAAATTGGTTGTCTGCACAGACTCGCACGCTGCTTTGCTTTTTTCCGGAACTACTCCTTGGCAGGTGGCGCCTGAACACAGGTTGTGGCAGACATCTTAGTGTCTCTGAACAGTTTGTTGGTTTCGGGTTCTGTGGTTTCAGTGTGTTGGGGACCGGGCCACTGTGGTGTCTGGGGCAACGTGGTCCAGGTTTTATTTGTCCCATCCACGTCAGAAAGTCCAGGCTGCCGTTTTCATTAGGGATCTTCGGTGTTGGAGCGCCCCGGTTGCGGGCGCGGAGTGGGAAGATGGAACGGTTTGCGAACGAGCGTGGTAGGGGCTGTTTTCTGTACATCCTTCTGTTTACCGCAACGTGATCTGGACTTCCTCCCTAAATGTGCATCTGTCTTGTTTTCTCTCCTTCGGGTGGATCGTTCTACGCTTTGGGCATCAGTTGCGGCGTGGTTAGGTTGGAATGGCCAGTGTGTCTGTAGCGAGGGGCTAGAGACGAGGGAGCACTTTCTCCTGCACTTCGGTCTTTATTCCCATCTTAGGAGTATACTAATCCTGCAAGGAGCCTTATATGAAGTCTTTTGGTGGTGGACCCGGACCCTGGGCAGTGGGGCGGTATGCGGCTGTATGCTATGGTGGACTTTTTGGAGGCGACTGGTCGTTTTTTTTCCTGGCCAACTGTACTAGGAAGGTTTGTGCTATTTGTGTATGATCTGGCTAGCACGACAGATGGCATGTAGTACACGGCTAACGTCCTCGAAATAAATAAATAAAAAAAAGAGTGATAATTATTTTGATCACAAGTAGCGTTTTCCCAACGTACATGAAAATAGCGTAAAAGGATTGCAATATTTTTAGCTTAATGCCTCCCCAAACGTCAAACCATAAAAGGCACATA
>JAHWFP010139750.1:0-14204 GCA_023313725.1 Lithobius niger
TTAGGTAATTACGGTCAAGTCAGCAAGCAAGAGATGGCAACTTTACACCTCCAACCCAACGCTGTGATTCGTCCACAACAAATCACGGTAAGTGCAGGCCACTAGTGATGCATATCACCTGGAACGCTGTACAGAAGGCAAAAAACAATCTCCAACCCTCTGAGCACAAACCCATCACCGCACTTTGGCTGCACTGCACAACACACCAACACTGCACAACACATTCCGCACACTGCCACCTCTGCACACTGCTGCACACCGCTGCACTCTTCTGCACATTGCCACACACCACTGCACTCCACAACACCACTCCACATCCACAACACAGCAACAGGACCATCACAATACCAAACGGCCCCACTGACACACCAAATACGACACACCAATTTTACACTCTGCAGCACTCAGGAAACTCTCTCTTTAACTAGCAATCCATCCACTTATGCTTACAACACACCACAAGAAAGCCTTCAAAAAAACTTTCTTTTCGCTCCATCTCTTCTCTTGCCACCCTAAACACACCATACCACAAAATACCACACACAACAATCCACCTCCCTGGATCCAACTCAAAAGTACTGTTCACCACTGGAGAAAACACATTTTTGCCATGGCAAACCCCCCTACACTCAGCATTAGGGCGTTTGTCCCCCTTTCCCCAGCAAAAAAGTAAACATGCAACACATATCCAAACAATGCTAACAATAACACTGTAAACCTTGCATGTTAACAACAACAAGAAAACTACGTCAGACACAGAATTCAACAACAGCCTGGGAAAAGCAAGCACACACTGCAGCTTGTGAAAAGCATTCGCGCAACTGTTGTCCCTTCTCACTTTGTCTGGTACCCCTTTGTTTACACTGACACCTAAAGGCAATACCAACTTCGCATAGTTGTTTAACATGTGCAAGCCATCACCAGTCAATCCTAACCTAGACTTGACTTTTTTCTTCGTGTTTATAACCAATAAAGCAGATTTTGCTTCCACTTTCACTACAACTAGGCACCTACACATTTCCTTTACCCTCGCAGACCGAGGGCCACTAATAGCTTTCTCGTTTACTTGTCTGCTCGTGACATTCCCAGGTTTCCCTCCTGAATCCCACACCTGAGATCGCCTGTATAACTCTTTACCTTTCACTCCATTTCCATTGACTCCAACCTCATTACTAGTAGTAACTCGTGCAAACTCATCTTTCCATCTTTCCCTCTTTCCATCTGCGATTTCCCTCTTTAACCTCACCTTACTTCCGTGAACTAACTCCGCTGGAGAGAAGTTTGCCGTCTCACAAAAAGTAGACGTACTTGTAAACTTAGCTGGTGCTAAAACATCATTCCCTTTGGCAGGATACTCCAAATCCAAAGCCCTGCTACAGTCTACCCCCGTCCTGTGCAGCCTTTCTACAGCCTGAGACTGCGAATGATAAGGCTTACTATTTACAAGGCCGATTTCACACTCTCTCAAGAAACAAGCCGCCCGTTCAGAAACAAACGGTTTTCCAAGAATCGATTGGAGTTCCACAGAGAACCCAACCTTTGAACAATTCACTAAGCTTCCATTTCCTACCGTGTGTGAGTTAGTCTCCCTGACAGCCACTGCTTCAGGATACCTAGTCGCCCTATCACAAACCTTTAAAACATGCGTTCCGTCCGACGTCACTTTGAAAGGCTTTACAAACTCAACATCCACCTTAATGACAGGTTCTTCTACAACCGGAACTAAAATCCTTTCGTCCTCTCCCTTCCTCACACCTTTTCTATATTTCTTACAGATTTCACACCACTCTATCCAATTTTTACATTGTGCACACATGCTTTGCCCATGCAATACTTCTTGCAACCTGGCAATGTTCGTTTCCTTGGCCATGTGCCCAAAATAGGCATTAACATGTGCCATCCTTACCAGTTGCTCCGTAAGCATTTTTGGTACCACTACCTGGTCACACATTTTGGTGCCATTTGCTGCCGACCATTTCTTACTTAAGTCATCATCCTTCCAAAAAAAAGATGTACCTTCAATGTCAGTTGCCACTCGACATCCCTCCAACCCAGGATCAAGCACCTGCCCTTGCATTAAAACTTCAGCTTTAACAGCTAACAAGTCCTGAATTCCTGCTGTCAACAAACCTCCATCTCCATTCCGTACAACCTTTTTACAAATTTCCGTACTCCTTACAGTGTCTGCCACAACACTAGCTTGTTTATTGACTAAAACGTGTTGTGACTGGACAACTGTATCATTTTGTGCAAGCCCATTATCTTCGACCTTGACACTAATTTCAGCAATTACCATATTTTCACTTGCAACATTTCGAACACTTTCCTCCGTTTCCTCACCCTCAACTTTAAAAAGATCATCCAATACATCACTATCAATAAATTGATCTACAGCCTGCTTTTCGTTACTTTCCTTTCCATTGATACCCGTTTTCGACCTAGCTATCGCATTCCGTGTTTTGTTTACCTTTGTTTCAATTTTCTGTAGCTTTTCGTAAGACTTTTGGCTAAGCAGAAAGTCGTACGTTTCGTTCTTGAAGAATGGCGACACGCCGCATTCCAGCATAATGTAGCCATCTTCCGTTGCCAATTTTACCTTTGCCACCGGAAAGTCTGTCACGTTTTGACTTACAACTGACGACAAAACAACTCGTTTTCCTGTGAACGAACTAGGCTCTACCATTTTACTAGAAACTACATCCATAAATGCACCTGTATCCAGCAAATAACTACCAGGCTTTCCATTAATTGTGCATTTCTTACATAACTGGCTTTCCACCAACTGTGTACCACTTTTACCTTTAAAAGAGCTAACCTCCTTTCCACTGTGTACACTAGGCAATTGAGTACATACATTTCCCACTGAGGCTTTGGTACCATTGTTGGGACAATCCCTTTTCAAATGCGAGCTCGAGCTACAAATGTAGCACTTACGTGGCTCGTCCGCCTTTAAAGGCGCTCTCCTACCAGACTGATTATTGTCGTTAGCTTGCGGCCTTGCTTGCGCATTGTAAGCCGAAGCTGTAGTACCATTGCTCGTACCATTATTACCTGAACCATTTCTAGTACTATTGCTATTGTTACCATTACCATTGTTACTGTTCCCATAGTTACTAGTACCATTCCCTTGGTTGCCTCCATTGTTTCTGTTACCTTGACTACCTTGATAACCATTACCATTCCGATACCTGCCATAACCATTACCATTGTTACCTCCTCCACGGTAATTATTTCCGCCCTGTGGTCCGCCTTTTCCGTTGTCAGAACCACTCCCCTGTCTTAGAACTGCTTCTTGGCGATTAGCGCAGTAATCGTCTGCAAGCGAAGCTAAGTTCAAAACAGACTCTTGTTTACCCTTATCAATAAGCCATACTCTTATCGGACTTGGTACCTTATTCAAAAAGTCCTCTATTAATACCTGCTGGAACAATTTTTGGAAAGAATCCCCACAATCAAGTTCCTTAACCCATTCAGTACCCAGTGTTGTCAAAGTGTGAGCAAAATCTAAGTACGTTTGTTTATCAGTTTTTTTTGCTGACCTAAACTGGTTATGTAAACACTGCTCTGTAACATTAAATCTTACTTTAAGAGCTTTCACACACAGATCAAACTTTGCAAAGTCATCATCAGAAAGACGCATGAGCGTTTCCCGCGCTTTCCCTGTTAACAAAGATAACAATCTGAAAGGCCACTCTTCTTTGTTAAAGCCCATCCTATCACAAATTCTAGTAAAACCAGACAAGAAAACCAATATGTTGTCTTCCTTCTCCCTGAAGGGTTGGCACAACTTCGACATGTCATAACGTTTTTCTTGTTGTACAGACTCTGTTTTTACCCTTAATTGTTCTTGCTTAAAGGACAACTCTCTTGCCTGCATTTCATCATTATGCTGCCTAGCATTTTCGCTAATACGCAGCTCATGCTCCTGTTTCTCCCTCGTTAATCTATCTTCCCGTTCCCACCTCTCTCGTTCTAGCTCTGCCTCCCTTGCAAATTTTTCTCTTTCAATTTCGTCCTCCCTCTCTCTTAATTCTTTTTCCCTTGCTAATTTTTCCCTTGCTAATTCGTCCTCCTTCTCTCTTGAAGCCTCCTCCCTTCTTAATTCTGCTTTTCTTACACTTATCCTTTCCCTCTCTAATTCTTTTTCTTCTTGCCTTTCCCTTAATTCCCTCTCTTTTTCTTCATTTATTACCCTTTTAGCCTCCTCTACAGTATTAACTGCTTCTGCGAGATCATCAGCCAACAAAGTTTCTCCCTCCAACCCACCTTTAAACATAGCCAGAATTTCACTTTTTTTTTTAGGTGCATGCAACCCTAATTCCTCGCACACAGCTTTCAAATCAACCACAGTTTTATCACTAAGCAACTCCATTGTAAATTACTTAATTACCTAAGCAACCAACAATAAAAAAAATAGCACCAACACGCACAACAGTTCCCGCAAGCTTTAAACAACACTTTTTTCCCAAACGCCCTAATACCAAGGTGTAAAAAAAGTTTGCCACAGCTCACCTGTTGCCGCGTTGTGGAGACGCTGCCAAGACGACTTCTACATCCAAACTGACGAACCCAGGCTTGCACTGACGATGACTTCAAACCCTATTTCGCTTCTTCCATTACCGGAATTCGCCGAAATCTTCCTTCTCACACGACGAAGTGCAGCATTACCGCCCACTCTCGCTGATCGGAATGTTTTCCGTCCCTCGTCCAGTCGCAATCTTGTCTGCCAGCTCAGCTTTTCCGTCTCTTGACTCGTCTTTCTTGAACAGCAGGAAGCCCCTTTAATCTTCCTCCCACGCTGGTTGCCGCCAAAGTCGAAATTCTGCCATGGAAATTGAACACACTGAGTTGGAGAAGCTCACCACTACCATCTAAGTTGACATTACCGCCGACTTTCGATGCAGCTGTGCCCCTTTAACGTGAAAGTCCGGATGTAAGCCCAAACTGCTGGTTTCTTCGACGTGTCAGCCCAGCTTGACCGCTGTCACCAATGTATTTACTTTACACTTGATGCAGACGCAATTTGCTTCACCACTGCCAATGCAGACACAAAGGCAGCACCCTGACCGTTGAAACTCGAACAAATCGACATGAAATCCAGCTGCTTCCTCGACGTGAAAGTACGGCTACACCGCTGCCACCAATGTAATTTCAAGGGTTCACTGCAGACTTGTTAAATTCAAACTTCTTTACTTCCTCCTTTGACATAACGCAATTTACAAAAATAAACATTTAACAATCCGCACATGAATCGAGAAATTGTCCAACAAGACAGTTCGTGCATAGAGTTCTGTCCTTGTTGCGTTCTTGTTGGGAAAGACCTCCTTTCGCGCCAAACCATCTTCAATATAAGGGCCAGTTCTCGCTACAGAATATGGAAACACTTTCCGTAAAAGGAACGGACGTGTCTCTCACGTGGAACAATAACCAAAAACCCGGCATTCGAAAGTTGGCCAATGTTTCTTTTCATCGTTGAGTCGAACACCATAATTAGCTCTAATTATAGTCATTAGGTAATTACGGTCAAGTCAGCAAGCAAGAGATGGCAACTTTACAAATAAATAAATTTAACCACAGAGTGGTTGGGATCTAGAAGGGGTAGACCACTTACACGAGTCCGAGTCGTAAAAGTTAAAATGTTAAACCTGGGCAACAAAATTTAATTCAGGCTTCATCAAGAATTTGCGAAGGCAAATTTTGGTCAACAAAAATTTTAAATGGTCGACAGAACGCGCCAGGCGCCCGTACAGCTTTCTTGGAAAAGAGTTCCATGGATGGATTACTCTCATAGCAAAAAACCTAAGTCGACAATCCAACCTCCCCGCTTGGGTAGCCAATTTAAGCGAGTGGCCTCTAGTTGCCAAGTAAGGGCAAGGGTCAAAGAACGGCCTGTCCACTTGCAGAAAACCTCTAACAATTTTGAAGGTCAAGAGAAGGTCAGTTCGAAGCTACGTAACTCCAGGGACTCGAGTCCCACGCGAGTTAATCTCATGTCGTAAGAGAGGTTCCTCATTCCAGGAAGTTTTTTAGTAAATTTGCATTGGACCGATTCAACCCTGTCGTTATCTCCCAGAAGAGAAGGAGACCAAACCGGGCATGCATACTCCAGGAGTGGTCCCACAAACACTTTAAAAGCCCACACTTTAGTTTTAACATTACCGGAAGTGAAACAGCGTTCAACAATTGCCAGTCTTCGAAAGGCTTTAGTGACAAAGAAGTTCTGGTGGTGAATGGCAATAAATAGGTGTGACGTCATATCAAGTCAAGTATACGAGTTTTAGTTAGCGTTCAGAATTACGGGCCTTAATTTAATGCTGACAATATCTAAGCATTAAGTAGTAACACAACTGCTAAGTTGTTTCTATGCATGGTGAGGAAGTTATGGATAATGTAACATGCGTTTCCTTGGCTATTGGCCAAATTGAGAGTTCCACACAATTCACATTTGTGAAGGTTGCACTGTAGGCTTCAGCCAAGGTTTTTTTTTTTAATTAGCCAAATTAAAATGCTTATTCCAGCCTCAACATTTGTTTTATTGCGAATTTATCGATTATCGCAATAATAAAAAAATTGTTATTGGGATACAAAATGGTCTTATCGCGCCAACCCTACCATAGAGCCTCCATTGAAACACTCGTGAAACAAATGAACCTAGTTAACTTGTGTTAAACAATAAAACAATACCTCTTAACTATCCAAAAACAAGGTAAACGCAGGCCGCCCCAATGCAAGCACTCTCTATCGTGTTTATAAACCGTGGCACGAAACGTGTCGAGATTATCATATCGAAATTCAGTTCCCAAGACACTGAATCCCCCAAATCATGCCAAGGGGTTTTGAACAAAGACGTCGTCTTATTCTCGGAAAAATATCCGCACTTTCGCACTTCAAAATTAAATAAATTAAAAAAAAAAAGACCTAAACCCATGCCTGGCTAGGGAGGAATAAAAGTCTTCTATCGGTTATACTTTTTTCCAGCGGATTTTTTGGAAAAGTCGTCCTCCACGTCTGAAGAATTGGTAGTGGTCAGGCTGAACAAAGGCACCACCAAAGTCAACCCCCACCGCCGCTCCCTCCTCAGGCCATAAATCCAGTGGAGGTCGTCACTAGGCTTAGAAAGGACGGGGCATATCGAACGAATGTCTACCCTATTCTAGGAACTCGATCCTCATCCATAACTGCTGAACTGTAAATGGGGATTGTCGCCATTTTCATTTCGAAACAATTCAGGAAATGAACTATGACTGAAAACTATTTCCATCATCATATAACTTTGTGGAATTTGACTTTAACGTGGTTTGTCTTGGAATTCGATTTAATGTCCACGTTTACCATCTGTGCTTCTGCCACTCTGACTACTTCGGGGCCACTGGTCATTGGTCAGGCCTGCCAGCGTAACAACTTTAAATGTACCTGCCTACAGGTTGGCATTGCTGTATGGCGCAGTTTTGCAAAATTAGTTCAAGTGTATGTAAATTAGTATTAAAAGACTGCTTAAGCGTATAAATTAGGAAGTAAGCTTGAAAAAAAACAAAAAACTTTGTGCTCTTACGGGATAGATAAAAGAAAAAGGCAACATCGCACTAATGCTTGCATTAAAATCCTTATGTGATATATGGCAAAGTGATTGCCGAACTAACCAGAACCAAATGAAGCATGATGTAACATTCACTAGAATTGCCATGCAGTAGCAATAAATGTACCAACAATAATATGAACCTCATAATCGGTAATTAACAAGATTTGGACCTTATCCAAGTCAGGGTTGTGTCGTCCAAATCTTGTTTCGAGAAAAATACACTAGGGCACGGATTAATCTTGAAACGCTTGTCATCCATACACATACACCACCTGTACATAACCACTTAGTGCCAGATAATAAATTTATAAAAGAATATTTTCCTGTAATTAAAACACTTGCACTCGACTCTTTTGCTAGGCATATTGTAAAACCCACATAACGAATGCATCGCACCTTTGAAACACGTGACCCCGATTTGCATACGCCTTGCCTTGCGACGTGGCAGGTGGGTCGTTGCTTTTCGGCTGCCATTTCTGCCTCTTTTGAAGGGAGAAATTGGTGGTTTTTATCCGTTTTAAATTACTGTTTTATGCTTTTAATGTAGGATGACTTAGTGACTTTTGCCATGCTTTAATTTTATTGCTAACCTGATGACGAAAATTGAAAATTTTCGAAAAGTTGTTTGTATTTTTATGTAGCACTGCTTGGTTTGCCTTTACATAATCTGTTACCGTGATTTTTTACTCCGTTCTGTCCCTCTCACTCCTCTCTCTCTCTTCCCTCCCTTTCGTTGAACTTTGGTGGGCTACGCACTAGCGTGTGTCTGTATATGAACGATTCAATTTTTTCTACGGGAAATTGCGTTTTTGTTACCTTCACAGTTCTTCTTTGTGAAAAAGGTGCGGTCGTGGTTTTCATTCCTTTTTATTTTTTTCCCAGTTTGGTTCTCCCTTTTGTTTTCTTCTTTATAATTCCCTGGAGATCGGTATGAGCAACGGTCTCGTGTGGCCCATATTGAAGGGGTGGGCTGAGGAGGGTGTATCTTCTGCGAGCTAGGACATTTCAACCCTGGGCGAAGGCATCGGAGCCCATCACTCGGCCAACCGAGACCAACGGCAGCATACGAATTGGACTCCGGCGGTCAGACAATCGAGCTCGCCCTTACACCCCAGCTACGACCTGTTGTCATGGTTACGCGGGGGCGAAGGGCACGGTAAATGGGGAAAGATGCTGGCCTTGGCAAAGCCCTTGGCCTCGGTGTTGCGTCGCTTGTTGCGCATTTTAAAGATTCTTGTAATCGATGGGGGCAGGAGTTGTGGTTAAAGACGTCGGGGTTTCGTTACGGATGACTCGAAGGGTTGCAGCCGTGACAAAGAATTGCCAACTAACTCTTCACTACGCGTCTCTTTAGGGAACTTGCATGGACTACATGTTTCAAGAGTTGAAGGGACCTATCGCCCATGACGTATTGTACATGTGCCAAGTGTAAACATGGTTCAGACAAAACCTGGAAATGTCAGGGAAAATGAACATACTCCCAAAATCTCAGGGAAAACAAGAAATCTTTTTGAAAATCCGGAAAAGGCAATGAAATTTGAAAAACTGCCTTTACGTCTGATCTGAAAGTTACATTGAATTAGCAGATCAGAAACAAAATCCTAAGTTAGAAACAAATATTTTAATTTGTGCTTTAGTAGGTTGAAGTATTTTAGATATAACTTCAATAAACCAAATCTTAGGCCCGTACCAATATCTGTGATGAGAATGCGTTTAGTCCCGTCTGGACTAGTCTCTAAACAGCTATTTTCTGGAATGTTGGATTATTTTCGTACAATATTAATAAAAACATTAGCTACTGCCTGTATCCCTAAACATCTCAACTAAACATCTGGTAAACACCTGGAAATTACCATTGGATGTACCTGGAAAAACTGGAAATGTCAGGGAAATTGACAATTAAAAAATTGTCATGAGTAAATAAAGCAGGGATCATCCCTGGAGTACATGGATACATGTTTCCGTAATTAAATGAACCTGTTGTCCATGAGGAGTATATGTAGTGTAGGTTTGAAGAGTAAGAAGACCTATACCATCTATATGGCATGTTAGAAAAAAAAATCCAGTCAGTACACAAACAAACAAAAAGCACGACGTTTTGAAGTTACTTTCACCTTGTCATCAGGTGCACTAATCCACAAAAGTTTCGTCAGCATGCAGTTTCAAAAGTTTTGAAGCTGTTTGAACTGTATTTTTGACATGTTGACGAATGTTAATTTCGTGGATTTGTGCACTTTTGTGCACTTTTGTGGATTTAGTGCACTTGATGACGAGGTGAAAGTTACCTCGAAACGTCGTGCTTTTTGTGTGTTTGTGCACGGCTTGGCTTTTTTATTCTATATCATTATTGTGGTTGTTTAACTTCATCCATGGCTTGCATTGAATCGATAAACGGACCTAACATCCGTTGTTGATGTCCTCTATTTGATTTTGATGTATGAGTGAGGGTGGGGCATTTGCCTCCTATGTCCTCCCTCGACCTTAGCGTCGTCCTTGTCCTCTTCAAAAGAAGATTCCCGTTTTTTTTTTCCTGATTGAAATATTTTGTATTTATTTCCAGAGTTACCGCTGTGTGGATGTGCTGCGAGTTGTTAAAAGAATTTGCATCCATCTACGAACCAACGCCATCGTTTCCCGACTTGTTCAGGCCGCACCAACCCTGGTGGCAAAAACTGGAATTAAGCCTGTACCCGCCAGTTATAAAAGTAAGTCAAGTGGAATGGTTTTTACCTTTGTAAACGTTAGGAATATGGGCGTATATTTTGCGGCAGTTCATATCAAACGTGGCAGTTAATATAATACTTAATACCTATAAAGTATGCTCGAAAGAAGTCGTGGCGCCCGTGGCAATTGCCATGAGCTTGTTTGCGGTTGCTGCGACAATCGGTGTAGTTCTCCTGGTAAATTTACCCTCGTGGTTGAAATCGGGTTGCATGCAGAAAAATATGATCCAACTTTTGATTTTTATCATACTGCAAAAATATGATACAAAAATATGACTGCAGTGTAATCAAACCTCTTTTAATAACGAAAGGGTTGCTCTGTAATAGCAACCTGCGTTATAGAGGCTGGGCCGCCGAGAGGTTGGCCCGGGCCGGGGGTCAGTAATCGGCCATCCGGGCCTCCACCTCCCCCCCACCCGCCCAGAGAAAGCGGAATATTTCTTAAATATTTTTCCTAAATTTCACAAATTCTTCCGAAAATTGTGTTCATAAATTTTATGAGATAAAGACTGTAAGCCAAAGGCTCACCTATTTATTGCAAACCTATTTACGTTGGTTTTTTATTATATGTCAAATTGCCTGAACGGGGAATTGAACCCACGACCTTTGAAACCAAAGGCCGAGG
Source organism: Lithobius niger (assembly GCA_023313725.1). NCBI lineage: Eukaryota > Metazoa > Arthropoda > Chilopoda > Lithobiomorpha > Lithobiidae > Lithobius > Lithobius niger. The sequence continues at coordinate 10,928 of JAHWFP010139750.1, forward strand.
TCCTACCACTGGGTAGGACCTCGGCCTTTGGTTTCAAAGTTCGTGGGTTAGATTCCCCACTCAGTCAATCTGACATATAAGTTCAAAAGCCAACGTAAATAGGTTTGCATCGGTATTTTTTTCTATGAGATAATTTAGAAAATGTTCCAAAATTTTCTAAAATTAGGTAATTTCCTGAAGTGTTTTATTACAAATTTCCTAAATTTTTCAGCAAACCCGATTTTGGGGTAAAACGAGTTACAAAGCATTTTGACCAAAAACAATTCGTCACTGTGCAATTGCTGTAATCCCTTCATCGACATTGGTAGGCCTTGTTGGCGTTTAAAACTCTGAAAAAGTTTCCAAAAAGTGGGTTGGACGAGTTGGCATGAGGAAGGATGTTGTATAACAGATTTTGTAAGCAGCTGCAAAGTTCGTCAGACTCGCAAACCTGATACTTCAAATTCTGCTTGGTTCGTGAAGACAACTGATCCTCCTAATCCCCCTAGATGAGTTTCCATGGATTGTATTGGGCCTTTACCTATAAATCAGCGGCAGTGTTTTTTTTTTATTTCAGCCTTAAGTCAGCTGAAGCAACTTAATGCTCATGTGGCTGAGCCGGCTAAAATTTGAAAATTACCACTTTTAGGAGAGAAATCTGGTAAAGGGAGGAGTCAAACCCTGGGATTTGAACCGGGAAACTTCCGATTATCGTAGGTGCCGAAAGATTGCCCCGATTGGCCAGAATAGTTCCCATTATAGCCACTGAAGGAGCATATGGTAGCCTCTCAAGCTACCCTGGTTGGCAGTCCTGGCGGGGACTTTGCCAAGGTCCCCTTTCCAGGGGTTCGAACAGACCCACAAACCCACAAACAGACCCCATAGTACTAGAAGAGTTCAGATCCTCGCCCAGAACTGAGGGAGCGCAGTTACCTTCCCCAGTGAGCCAGCAAGCTGTAGCATTTTACGGTCAATCACTGCGATATCCGGCTTCTGGAGTTAACTTTTTTTCACATTTCTCGAGGAATTTATGTCGCATTATGGCACGTCCCCACCGCCATTGGTACTTTGCTGTCTCCTCTTATTTTCGTGAATGTCCTGGTATGTTAAATGACTTTTTGGGGGCAAGTTAGTTTTGCAAAAATGTTTAGTTTTAAGGCGTAAACACAAATAAATATATACTCCCGTGGTCTCCGATGGGCGTATACACTTTTCTTCTTATTTTAGCTTCCGTTTCGCTTCAAAGACAGTCCTTTAAGGTTTTCTTTTCTTAAAGAAGCGATTCTATTACTAGTAGGGCTCAGCTGGCATTGAGGTCTTTTGGCCCTATAATTAATTGGAGTGGAGCGAGCCAATTGAGGGTACCTCCTTATGGAGTAACTCGTTGAGGCTTCTTTCTAATAACATCACGCTGAAACTACTGAACCGAATTTTATGACATTTTGTATGCTGACCAAGTACAACTCTTGAGTTTTTATATTTTGGGCCAGAAATTAAATATCTATCGGAAATTGTTAGAAACCAATTGTTAGAAACGGTTTTAGTGTGCTTTAAAGGGACATACCTTCAATACCTATACCTGCAATAGCTTTTGCGACGTTTACATAGGTTGGAGTAAATGTAGCCATTCAGGTTCTCGAGAAACTGGCAACCCCATTGTCAGTCGACAAAAAATTGTTTCGTATTTACAAATAATCATGAAACGAGAAAAAAATTGTCGAGGATTCATTACAAAAACAAAACGGAAGGGAAAGGAAGGAAGGAAAAAAGTAAGGGAGGGACGGAGGATCAATAATGTAGGTGCAACTGCCCCTCCCCACCCCCATCCTTGCCACCTCGGGTAAGCTGCCCTTCTCCTCCCCAGATATAATCTCACGGCCGAGCGAGGAATGCTATTGATACATTGGATGATGTTTCTGTATCCTCATTTCTTGGACAGCAATTCCTGAAAATGAAAAAAAATCGAACAATGAAACAAACACGAGCAGCGAAGCAAGCGAACGAATCCAACACAGGTCATTACGAGTGCATCAGGATGGCCCTGCTACCACGCTTGAAGTTTTGCTTTAGAAATCATTAAAAAAAGCGTTGTTTCAAAATGTGTGAAGTTTGCAATAATGTCTTTTTTACCGTTTGGAATTATTTAATGCATTCTTTGCACTAGGAGCAATTATATTATAGAATATTATAACAAATGGCATTTTGTTGTTTATGTAGTGCTCAGGTCGCTAGCCATGTATATCGGGCTCCCTCGCCACCACTACTAAAAACTGGCTTAGCCGTTCAACGAAAAAACTAATATTACCGAACATGTCTGGAGATACGAATTTCTTCTTCACGCATGCTTTTATCATTTGTAAATTCAATTGTTCACTGCTGACATGTGTTAAAATTATACTACTTTACTTTCTGCATCAAAACAAAATGTATTTACAATTTCACACTTTAATATTCAAGCCAATGAATCGAGAATTTGTCCAACAAGACTGTTCGTGCATCATGATCAGTCCTTGTTGCCACTCTGTTCTGAAGAAGAAGAAGACGACAACGCCGGGTTTCGTTTGAACAGAATTAAAACAAAATACATTGAAAGTAGGTTGAAGACCAAGGTCTTTTACGAACCCAGTACAAAAATAAATTGCATAAATGACTACAACGAAATAATGATAAAAAATACATACATAATCACAATGTAATCATAAGTACAATCACAAACAGTCGAACGTTAAAAATTAAAGAAATTACACAATAAATTACGTAATATTATAATCACACACTGGAAAATGTCGAAAATAAGAAAAAATATAAAACTATGCAAAGCACAGAAAAAAAAGAAAAAAAAACACCTAAAAAAATTGTGTTAAAAACGTAAAAAAAAAATCTAAATACAAAATAAAACGTTATAAATGTATAGAAAAAGGATAAAATGGAAGTTTAATTACCAGCTTAGTAATGTGGCATTGGTAAGACAGTGTTTAAAATAATTTTTTTGAATGATTATTTTTGGTGGCAAATTCCTTCATTTATGGCCTGTTTCCCCGCCAACTAAAACGGCAACAATTCCTTTACGTGGAACACACGTGGCTTCTTGTAGTGAAAATATCTCAAGACAATCGTTTTTGTGTTAGCGACAGTCCAAATTGCTGGTTTGAAAGGAACGTTGCAATTACACCTAATTACGGGTTATTAGGTAATAAAGGTAATTACCCACAAACAAGCGATACCAACCTTACACAATGATACCATTTCATGAAGGTTATCGGATCCCAAACAGACAAACACACAGGTAAACAAATGC
>JAHWFP010139773.1:0-12164 GCA_023313725.1 Lithobius niger
CCTTGCTTCACGGCTCCGGAACGGCTTAGTTGCGGGCGCTGATGACGGGCACTGTTATTGTCGGCAGTGTGGACATCGGGATGTGCATTGATTTTAGCGGCAATGCTGACGACTGCTTCGGCATTGATTTTGACTACAATGCGGACGTCTACTTCTGTGACTATGGTGTCCGAGTCGCGGACATCTTTGTTGAAGGATTGTTCAACACAAATGGCATAGTAGCATGGCAGGGGGGAAACGCTTGTAGGAACAGCACCTGTTCATCCCACCGCTGCCACCATTTGTAACGGCGGGTGCTACGACGGGGTAGGTGCTAGTAGCATCGCCGGTCGCCTGGTGTAACTGGATCTTTCTTATTATTACTCTGGTCTGACTTGTGATACTTTTTAGTTAAAACAGCACAACTGCTACAGTCCCGGTGTAGAGCATGGAGCTACGAATGTCCTAATAATGTAGGCTAACAGTAATAATAAGCGGTCACGCTGCCACCAAGGTGGGAAAAGGCTAGCTAAGTTAAACTTTAAAGAGAATTATCTTACTTATTAACTTCTAGCAAATAACGAGCGAATAAGACGACGGACGTTAAAAAAAACTCCTGGTTTTTATTTTAATCAAACATGAAGAAAATATCGCACTTTACATTTACATTTGCTAACTTTACACCTAGTTTAGGTTATAAAATACAAGGGGAATTTACATTGAATTCAAACTTGAATAAACGCGATGTTCACAAAAACAATTTCAAATAGAAACAGTGAGTTTTGGTAGGCACAAGGGGATTTGCAAAAGAGCCCTCTAAATTACAAATAGCCTCGGCTGACTTATAATAGTAGACCTGTTTTACAGTTATGTTTCAACGTGAATTAACAAAGCTTAAACCTCCTAGAGTTGCTGTTCATAAGTCAACTCCTTAAATTACAGAAGCCGCAGCAACCTATAAAGTCGATCCGAACGATTAATCAATGGAAACCCCACGAAGATCAAACCGTCCTTTGTTTACTGCGTTTAAAAAAACATAATATAGAAAGCTGGTTTTTAGTAAGGGACCGTGAACCCTTAAATTACGGCCGCCAACGTCCGAAATGCATTTGGCTTGACGCACCATAAATTTACCTTCTTAAGTGTAACGGCGGACGCTACGACGGCTCAGGTGCTTGTAGCGCCTCCGGTTTCCTGGTTTGACACGGAGATTCAGCTTAAGGTGTTGCGGTGATTAATGCGACTTTTACGGCATAAGCACAGCAAGGGCTACTGTCCCAGCATGGGGGATGGAGCGCAGGGTACTAAATTAAAGGGGCCTAACCTTAAAACTGCTGGTATTTCACTGCCACCAGCGATGGAAATTTAACCGTTTATCAAGAGCTAAACTAAAAATGGTTTACATATTTAAACAACAGAGAATGAATATAACACTTTACATTACGTTTCCCCGAGAGCTTTTGCAACAAACTTATTTAAAAAGCACTAGTTTGAATTTACATTGTAGCAATTCACACGATTTTACAACAAAACGACACTTGTGTTTTGAATGAACAATCAATTAGGTTTTTCGACTAGAAAAAGCAATACTGAACGCTCCGCAGAGTCGTCCGCAAGATTGAACAGCCTCGGCTGGCGACAATCTATCAAACAGTATGTTTCAAACACGCATGAAAGATCAACCGTTTCACAGTTTTGTTTCTAAGTGATAAAACAGAGCCTTAAACCTCCCAGAGTTGCTGTTTACAAGTCAACTCCTCAAATTATAAAAGCCTCGGCTACTTATAAAGTCCGTCTGGAGTGAATAACCAATGAATCCCACACAAAGATCAAACCGTCAGTTATTTGAATTAAAGTTTAAAACAAATAAGAAAGATGTTGGTTTTTAGTAAGAGTACCACTCTGACGTTATGGGGTGAGAAACCTAAGATGCCGCTACAGGCGTCACCACCATAATATTCCCTAGCTAGAGAGAGTTTAAGTTAGTTTAAACTAAAATTTAGACTTGGGGGTCCTAAATTAAATTTTCAAAAGCTAACAACAAACATACGAACCACTACCATCGTGCCCGGCATGGCATTCTCCGGACATGGCGTCTCCACTCCCGACTGGCGTGACCCTTCTCTAGCTTGAGATCTGTATCTGTATTTACATTTGTCGTAACTTGCAATGAGGGTATCAATGAGCGGTAGTGGAAATGGGTTACGCTGCACGTTCCGGTTGAGAGGGACATAATCCACCACCAAACGAGGCTGCACGTTCCGGTTGAGAGGGACATAACCCACCACCAAACGAGACGGCCCGTCCTTTTTCGGCACCAAAAATACGAGGCAGCAGTGTTCACTAAAACCAGGAACTATTACGCCTAGGTCGAGCATATTTTTAACATGCTCGGCAACCTTCTGTTTACCTAAGTAGCTTAAAGGGTAGGGGTGGCAAGCTACAGGAGGAGCTCCGCGAGTATCTATCACCATGGGAGGGCAGTGTTTAAATTTTCCTACTCTTGTAGAAAATGCATGGCGATAAGTCACTAACAAAACAAAAAGTTGTTTCTTTTGATCCGAGTCCAAAATGTCAATTTTATTCACCTTTTCACGGATCTCCTCCAGGGTGGGATGTAGCTCTGCGTTGCCAATTATCGCACCTACATTGGGAGGGAGAAAGCGCAAGGGATTCCTACGGAGAGCATACACGTCGCCTTTGAATGGATACCAAAACCAATAATTTCTATTATAATTTAAAATCATCCCTGACCAAGTCAAAAAATCCACACCTAAAATATTGGTAAATGCGTAAACAAAAGAATGGGTTTTAATCTGAATGGGAATGATGAAAAATCCAGGGCAAATACTCCAGCGCCCATCAGCATATCTAACCCGATATTCCCGCTTTTTGAATTTTAAACCTAAATTAATCAAATCGTCGTGTAAGCCCTCGTGCAGAAAACTAAGGCTTGATCCACTGTCCAAAAGTGCATCGGTAATTTCATCCCCGATTCGCACACCAACGTAGCCACAAGGGCCATTTGGGGGCTCCTCAGGACCCTTAACTATACGAGGAAGTCCAAGATAATCTATTTTTTTTGGGACGCTCAGCCCTTATCCCTCTGGATATTCGATGAGGGTCGTCAGGTAACTGGCCACTGTACCAATGATCTTGTGGCGACGGTGTAACGGCGGACGCTACGACGGCTTAGGTGCTTGTAACGCCCCCGGTTTCCCTGGTGTACGTGGAGTTTCAGCTTGAGGTTTCTACGGTGTTTACGACGACTTTTTTCGTTATACAACACAGCATGGACACTGTCCCAGCATGGGGGATGAAGTGCCGGTCCTAATTAAAGGGGCCTAACCTGAAACTGTCGGTATCGCTGCCACCAACGGTGGATTTAACTGTTTAACTAGCTAAAATCTAAAAATGGGCTACAAATTTAATTTTACACTAAAATACAATTAATCAAGTCTAGCAAACGACTGAAGCTTAAAACTCCTGGTTTTATTTTTGCGACAGAGAATGAAAACACTTTTACATTATAGTTTGCTTCGGAAAGCTTTTGAATACCAATTATTTAAATAGGCAACAAGTTTACATTTACAAAAAGTAGCAAGTTCGGAATATACAAATTAGTAATTCACAAAATCAGACAAACACACTTGGTTTGAATAAAGTTTTAAATTTTCACATTAGAAAAAGTAAATCATGAGTGCTCCCGGAGACACCCGTAAGACTAAACAGCCGCAACTGATAGTAGTCTATCTGACAGTATGTTTCTTATGATCAACCGTCCACAGTTACGTTTCTAAGTTTTCCAAGTACAAAAAGATCAACCTCCCTTAGTTCCCTCGAGAACTGTTCTAAGTAATAAAAAGCCCGGCAATTTTACACTTAGGCATCAGTATGTTTCAATTTGACTTCCACAAAGATCAAACCGTCATTTAGTTTAGATTAAAAATCCATTTAAAATAAACTGGAAAAATTTGGTTTTTAGAAAGAGAACCACTCTGACGTTATGGGGAGAGGAAACCTAAGATGCCGCTACAGGCGTCTCCACCATAATATTCTCTAGCTAGAGAGTTAAGTTTTAAACTAAAATTTAGAATATGGGGGTCCTAAACTGAACTTTCAAAAGCTAAACTATAACATACGAACCACCACCATCGTGCCCGGCATGGCATTCTCCGGACATGGCGTCTCCACTCCCGACTGGCGTGACCGGTCTCTAGCTTGAGATCTATGAGCTGTGCTGTGGATGCTTTGGGCTGGGGGGTTTTATGCCGGAGAGGGGGGAAAGCGCGGACGTCGGAGCTCGCCGCGGGGGTCTGATTGGCCGAGGGCCTCGAGAACAATGGAAAGTGGGAGGAGAAGTCGGTTGAACAAAGGGACTGGGTGCAGAGCCGTTTGAAGGAGTAGGAACATGTAAAACGGAAAAAGATAGGCCTGTTTTGAGTTTCACTCAATTGAACTTTCGGAAATGGCCTTTACTTTGTATTATTGGCTACGGATTGAATATTTACATGATTGCAACGTGATTAGGCTCTTGTTAAAGCTTATTGCTTGGCTTGGGTAATGCATATAGCATTACTATTTAATTAAACAAGCTTTAACAGTAAACTGTAGTGTTAAACACCACAACTAGTTTTGGCTGGGGAGGGGGACAAAATTGGGTAATTCGAAGTTTTTGCACAGTTTGACTTTTGGATTTGGTTTGAACAGATCTTTTTAAGAATTCTTTTAGTGTTTAATAGTAGATCAAGCTATTTGTAGGTTTCGGTGGGTCACAGTCAGGTCCAGAGGAGAACTAAAATAAACATATATACACTGAAAAATTCGTGTCCGGTAGAATGCCAGGTCGTAATGCGTTTATACGTTTGGACATATGGCAGCGTTTCTGGGGGTAAAAGAATACAAACAAAGTATAAATGCGGTTAAATAAATGAGCTTAATTGAATGCTATAACGCATTAAGTTATTGGAAACATTTAACGTTTAATGTTTTTAAAGTTAAATTCGATCGTTGTGGAATTTTTCATATGGATTGCGGCCGACAAACACAATAAAAAATATCACACTGCAAATTGGTAGTCTGTATAAATTCTGTTACAATGCACTAAGCTAATGTGTTCGGGCTTTTTGCCCTAAAAGAAAAGGATAAAATGAAGATACAAAAATACAGAGTTTTATAATGGCGGTCATGATGAAAGTGCGATGTAGTCGGTTTTGGTCAATCTTCAAATGTAGTTTCAATGGTCTTCAAGGAAGAAAGTCCGGATTTGGGCTTCCCCAAGAGTCTTGTATTTTGACAGGCTATTAAATGTCGAAGAGTTTGTGGAAATCGGACCATTATTGCGAAAACGGCCAAATATGCCTCGAGAAAAAAAATTTCATTTTTGGAAAAACAGGCGTTTTTCGGTGGCGCTCGTTTACAACGGCACTACAGAGCCAGATTGAAGTTGTCGCCGGATTATTTTGGTTAAGGGGGAGCATTTGGATTTAACCCCTGACTTGTCTGTGAGAGCTGGCTCACATTAGCGTTGACAGTGTTTGAAGCCCAAGCTGGGCGAAGCTCAGGATGCTTCATCCAGCAATTTTTAGCTAACTGACCAGATTTAAAGCATTCGTTGCAAACTACTGCCTGTCTTCTAACTTTGTCTAAACCAGAAAATAATGATTTAGGCTGAGTATTAAGCTGCTGATCATTTTGTTTAGTTTGAGCAGTGGCAACAGTTGCTGGTTGAGAACGAGCTAAATCTGCAACTAACATGGGAATAGAAAAATTGCCTGCCCTAACAGCCTCAACTAGTTGTTTAGTTTGTGAACAAGAACTTATGTCATGATTGGCAGTGTTATGCAACTGACAAAATTTTCTCTCTATTGCAGGTGCCGCCGCTGCTGGTGAAGACATTACAGGGATCTATAAAGAATTGGCAGAACAGCGTTGATTGTTTACACACACGTTCGGATCAGACAAAGTAGGTATTGGTGCGTCAACAGATAAATTATGACCAGTTTTTGAAGCTAGGTATGTTTCCATTCTTGTCGCGTAGTTGTAAAATTCGACTAAGTTTGAAAAATCCCTCTGGCAATCATAAGGCTGAAACCTTTCAGACAGATTTTCTTTGATGATTTCGATAAGCTTCTCAACAGAGTAACTATCGTCAAGTTGTGAAGTAATTGCCTCACATCTTCGAAAAAAAGTCTGGAAATTTTCATTTGACCCCTGGACTGTCTGACGCAATGTTGCAACTAAATGCCTATTTTTAGAGGGAGGGTGAAAGGTGTATTTAAAAGCTGCACAAAATTCCCTGTAAGATGAAAAGGGTGGGTGCTGGTAAAACCATCTGTAAGTTCCTCTGTTAGTGCTAAAGGAATGCACCAAGTTAAAAATTCCTCATCAGAATAACCTTTCACTTGCTTAATCTTAGACAGATCAGTCAGGAAAACATATACTGGAGTGGAAGATGCTAGCCCACTAAATTTATGCAAATCTAAAGCCTTAACTTTAATGTCTATTCCTCTGTTCACAGGGGAGCTGTAGAAAAAGGAACATTACCCAAATTCTGATCAGTGCAGGTTGGAAAATTTGGTGGATTGAAATCTGAAAAAGGCTGGTCTTTGTAAACGCGGTCTCGTATCAGACGCTCATGGTGAGGACACCTTAACACCACCGAAGAAAAAACCTGAGGGCAGCATTCTTCCACACCAGAAGAACAATCGTCTTTATGGCGATTACACTTTAAAATGTAAATAATGTATATTTTTTTTAGGCATAAAGCCAAAACACTTATCAGCTTAGTTGTGTTCTAGATGTTGTCAACACACGATATTTTTTATTTGTAACAGGTTGACGACTTTGTTTATTTATGAAAAATGTCTGATGTTCAAACCAGTTTAAAATCTAACCTAAACTGCAATATAGCCCTTTAAAAACTAGCTGGAACATTTAATCTTTTTATTGGTGCACTTAATGTATTTTGGTAAATTTAACTTCTTGCCATGAACCTTACCGGAGCTCCAATGTTTATGTTTGTCTATATTTATGGACCCAGTGTATGATTTTATGTTTATTTTTTATAGCATCTCCATCCGAACTCCGACCGTAGTGAACCTCTAAAAACGTAAACAAACTAGCCTTCCTTCGTTAAAAACATGCCTTGTATATAGCAATCCCTTTCCCAAAGTCAAGTGTTTATTCTGTGCATTACACTTCGTTCCCCCCCACCCCTTCAATAGTTGCGATGCCTAACATCGTAGGACTAAAAATAACGTTGTTATCAGTTGAAAACTCACTTGCACATTCAAAGCCAGGCCTCTAAGTTTCCAAGTCGGCAATTCCCTTTGTCAATTCGAATCCATCCAACCAAAACACTACTTCAATTCCGTCAGCCAGTCAGAGCACACAAGCTACCCCGGTCGTCCGCGCTGCCACTCCAACTTCCGGTAGTGACAGCTCGGCTGATCTAGGTCAGTCTCTCCTCCTCCAGATGTCCGACTCCTCTTCCCCGCACCCCCCCTCCGCAGCTATCCTCGGCGTCCGCGCCAACTTCCGGTAATGAGTATATAACCCCAAACCCAGAGACACTCGTTAGCACAGCTCAAGGATTCTCAAAGCTAGAGGTCACTACGCCGGTCGGGAGTGGAGATGCCGCGGTCCGATTGTTGCCATGCCGGGCAAAGGTGGTGGTTCATATCGTACTTAGTTTAGCTTTAAAAGTTTAATTTTTGGACTTACATTCAAAATTTACAGTTTAAACTTAAGTTAACCTCGTAGCTTTAGAAAGTAAATTTATGGTGCGTCTAGCCAAACGGCATTTCGGACGTTGGCGGTCTTAATTTTAGGGTTCACGGTCCCTTACTAAAAACCAGCTTTATTTCACCGTTTCTTTAAACGCAGTTTAATGTAAACAAAGGACGGTTTGATCTTCGTGGGGTTTCCATCGATTAAACGCTCGGATCCACTTTATAGGGAGCGACGCTTCTATAATTTAAGGAGTTGACTTATCAACAGAAACTCTGGGAGGGTTAATGCTTTGCTGTTACACGTAGAAACAATACTGTAAAACAGGTCTACTTTTATTAGTCAGCCGAGGCTGTTGATAATTTAGAGGGCACTTTGTTAAATCCGCTTGTGCCTATACAAATCACTTTTTCTATTTAAAAATGTTTTAACTGAACATCGTGTTTGTTCTAGTGTTGAATTTTATTGTAAATTCCCCGTGTTATTTATTAACTAATTCAGCTATAAATTTGCCAAATGTAAATGTAAAACCAGTAGTTTAAAACCCAGTTGGTTTATTCGTCCGTCTTTTGCTAGAAGTAAGAAATTAAGACAATTCTCTTAAACTTAGCTTAGCTAGCCTAATTTTCCCACCTTGGTGGCAGCGTTACCGCTTATTATAACAGTTAGCCTACAATATTAGGACATGTGTAGCTCCATTCCCTACGCCGGGACTGTAGCTGTTGTGCTTATTTGAAACAAAAAGTACCCAAAAGTAATAGTAAAAAGATCAAGTTACACCAGGCGATCGGCGATGTTACACCTACTCCGTCGTAGCATCCGCCGTTACAAATGGTGGTGTAAACGCGGTCTCGTATCAGACGCTCGTGGTGAGGACACCTCAACACCACCGAAGAAAAAACCTGAGGGCAGCACTCTTACCTACCAGAAGAGCATCGTCTTTATGGCGATTTCACTTAAAAATGTAAATAATGTATATTTTTTTAAGGCATAAAGCCAAAACACTTTTCAGCTTAGTTGTGTTCTAGATGTTGTCAACACACGATATTTTCTATTTGTAACAGGTGACGACTTTGTTTATTTATGAAAAATGTCCGATGTTCAAACCAGTTTAAATTCTAACCTAAACTGCACTTAGCCCTTTAAAAACTAGCTGGAATATTTAATCTTTTGATTTGTGCACTTAATGCATTTTGGTAAACTTAACTTCTTGCCATGAACCCTACCGGAGCTCCAATGTTTATGTTTGTCTATTTCTATGGACCCAGTGTATGATTTTATGTTCATTTTTTATAGCATCTCCATCCAAACTCCGACCGTAGCGAACCTATAAAAACGTAAACAAACTAGCTTTCCGTCGTTGAAAACATGCCGTGTATATAGCAATCCGTTTCCCAAAGTCAAATGTTTATTCTGTGCAAAACACTTCGTTCCCCCCCTCCCTCCTTCAATAGTTTCGATGCCTAACGTCGTAGTTTATTTTAATAGGCCTAAAAATCACGTTGTTATGAGTTGAAAACTCACTTGCACATTCAAAGCCAGGCCTCTAAGTTTTCAAGTCGGCAATTCCCTTTGTCAATTCGAATCCAGCCAACCAAAACACTACTTATATTCCGTCAGCCAGTCAGAGCGCTCAAGCTATCCCGGTCGTCCGCGCTGTCATGGCCGATTTCCGGTAATGACAGCGCGGCCGATTTTGGTCTGTCTCTCCTCCTCCAAGCGTCCACCTCTTCCCCACTCACCCCCTCCGTCGCTCTCCTACAGGTCCGCGCTAACCCTCTACCTGCCTGCCAAGCAGAAGGCATAAAAACCCAAACCCAGAGACACTCGGGAGCACAGCACAGCTCAAGGATTCTCAAAGCTAGAGGTCGCTACGCCGGTCGGGAGTGGAGATGCCGCGGTCCGATTGTTGCCATGCCGGGCAAAGGTGGTGGTTCGTATCGTACTTAGTTTAACTTTAAAAGTTTATTTTTTGGACTTTACGTCAAAATTTATAGTTTAATTTTAACTAAACCTCGTAGCTTTAGAAAGTAAATTTATGGAGTGTCAAGCCAAACGGCATTTCGGACGTTGGCAGCCATAATTTAAGGGTTCACGGTCCCTTACTGAAAACCAGCTTTATTTCATCGTTTCTTTAAACGCAGTTTAATGTAAACAAAGGACGGTTTGATCTTCGTGGGGTTTCCATTGCTTAAACGCTCGGATCCACTTTATAGGTAGCCGCGGCTCTATAATTTAAGGAGTTGACTTATCAACAGCAACTCTGGGAGGTTTAATGCTTTGCTGTATACACGTTGAAACAAAACTGTAAACCAGGTCTACTATTATATATCAGCCGAGGCTGTTTGTAATTTACAGGCTCTTTTGCGAAATCCCCTTGTGCCTAACCAAACTCACTTTTTCTATTTGAAATTGTTTTATGTGAACCTCGTGTTGGTTCTAGTGTCGAATTTAATGTAAATTCCCCCTGTATTTTATAACCTAAACTAGGTGTAAAGTTACCAAATGTATTTGTAGTGCGATATTTTTATTCATGTTTGTTTAAAATAAAAACCAGGAGTTTTTCTTAAACGTCCGTCAGTTTATTCGCTCGTTGTTCGCTAGAAGTAAGAAATTAAGACAATTCTCTGAAACTTAGCTTAGCTAGCCTAATTTTCCCACCTTGGTGGCAGCGTTACCGCTTATTATTACAGTTAGCCTACAATTTTAGGACATGTGTAGCTCCATTCCCTACGCCGGGACTGTAGCTGTTGTGCTTATTTGAAACAAAAAGTACCCAAAAGTAATAGTAAGAAGATCCAGTTACACCAGGTGAGCGGCGATGTTACAAGCACCTACCCCGTCGTAGCATCCGCCGTTACAAATGGTGGCTGTGGTGGGATGAACAGGTGCTGTTCCTTCAAGCGTTTCCCCCCTGCCATGCTACTATGCCATTTGTGTTGAACAATTCTTCAACAACAGAGATGTCCGTGACTGCGACACCATAGTCACAGAAGTAGACGCCCGCATTGTAGTCAAAATCAATGCCGAAGCAGACGTCAGCATTGCCGCTAAAATCAATGCAATTCCCGATGTCCGCACTGCCGACAAAAACAGTGCCCGTCATCAGCGCCCGCAACTAAGCCGTTCCGGAGCCGAGAAGCAAGGATCGTAGATGTCCCCCCCCCGTCTTGGAAATCAACAAGCCGTGGATCGACAGCCGCCCGGAGGATTTGGCCAACACCAGGACGCAAAGCTCCGTAGCAGAATTCAGTGGACCTTGGACAACGCCAACCATCGTCACAGTGAAGTAGGCCTCCAACCAGACGTCCTACTACAAGTAGAAGTGTGCTAGCCGTCAGGTGGGAAGTTTGGATTTGGACTAGACTGACCGCACAGTGATTGTGTGCAGGGTAAGTGTGCATAAGATATGCTTAAGGCCGCCAAGCCAAGTGTTATGATTAAGAGCCTGGACATGGACATGGATTAACATGGACGATTTTGAAGATGTCATTCGAGACATACAGTATAAAGACCTTAAAAGGCCTGTTTGAAATTAGGCCTAACCGTAACGGAGACAAGACACGAATCCGTAACTATTTTGAAAAATGCCGTCGAGGAAGAAAAAATTTCCGTTGACGATCTCTCTGACGAATTAGCCCCGGCTATAGAGAAAAGAGAAGCTGTAAGTTTACAAAAGAAGGAGTTAGCAGCCAAAGAGCAAGAGCTTGCGCTGAAAGCCGAAGAATTAAGGTTAAAAGCAGTTGAGCTAGCCGCCGCCGACAAACGCATGGCGCACGAACTAGCGTTACGGGACCAAGAGGCCCAAATCAGGGATAGAGACGCTCTATTAAAGGAGCAAGAAGCACAAAATAGCGAACGCGCTAGTGCTCGTGAATTGTAAAACTAGATAAGCAGATCGAACTAGCTAGGCTAATGGCTGCAAATCTTAATGGTAATTCCAGTCCAAGTAGTGGTTCTGTAACTCCCCCAATTCATAGTGTTCCCGTTAATAAACCGGGTAAAATTGCTGACGCTGTCAGACTTGTAAATAAATGGACTTCCGAATCGGAAATTAATAATTTTTTTTAAATATTTGAAAAGACTATGGAGACACAACGTATAGACAAAACAGAATGGGTCGTCGGACTACAGCCCCTTCTCGGTGAAGTTTTGATTAAAGTATGTGATCAAATGTCTGTTTTAGAAATGCATGATTATGAATTAGTCAAAATCAGGTTACTTGAAAGGTTTGTGCAAACTAAAGAAGCCGTACACGCTCAGTTTCGTTCTCTAGAACGTGGCCCCGAACAATTGTTCCACGAACATGCGTTCGCACTCGAAACCCTATTTTCCAGATGGGTAGCGTTAGCTAAAGTAAATAACAGCTACGACAAGTTGGCTAATTTAGTTATGCTTGAGCAATTCACTAAATCGTGTCCTATTGCACTGCGCAAGTGGTTGCCGGACCAAAT
>JAHWFP010139782.1:0-15524 GCA_023313725.1 Lithobius niger
TGCTGGAAACGGGGTAAATGTTCTTCATTGTGTGAGACTTGCTGATTGGGTTAATTTTTTGGCTGGGAAAGTTGGGGATTTTTGCGGAAAAATATTTCCATTCTAGATTTCATTTACCCCTGGCCAGATACTAACATCATTGCCATGTGTTGTTTTGTTGTGTGTAGCCTCTACAAAATGTAGGCTGATGTGTTTTCGAGATTTTATGTCAAAAGTAAGTGTAGGCAGGCCTACCAACATCATCTAGTGCTTGTCCTTTTTTTTTTATGCCTCATTTTATTTTTTTCATTGGAGAAAAATTCCCTAGGCTAAAAAGTACTAAATTTGTTAAAGTAGTTCGAACAAAAGCGAAGCACCCTGCCTTCCTACACGCACATTTTGTCACAGTTTCCGCATGAAAATTTTTTTTACAAAAAAAAACCTCCATCCACAGTTTTGTGCTGTATGTAATTAGGGATCGACCGATCATCGGATCGGTATCGGAATCGGCCGATATTTTTCATCCGATAATCGGATCGGAATCGGATCGGTTTATGTGTCCGATACCGATGTCAACTTCACTGCCAAACGCGAGTTTCAGTTTTGTAAATTGCTTCGGTTTAACAGATTAACTAGCAAAGGCTTGTCACCTCTCAATACCAACAATTTATAAATTCTTGTAAATACTAATACTAATGTCTAGTGCATTGCGTTTAAATAGTCTAGCGATCGACGGGAAGCAAGCACCAGCTGGTCCTACCGGAGCACGTGCCAAAACCACCCAAAATTTGGTTAATTCTGAACATTGTGTATCTTAGTTACTTTTATTAAATATTTAACGTAAAAGTACATAAACTTATATTTGCGATCTCGTTTACCTTTTGTTAGTTAAAGAAATCGATGGTTGTAGAAGCATTAGTAGCGTTACTTCCGATCCTTGCAAGATTTCTTTGTTGTGGAGCTCAGTCACAAGGGCCAACAGAAAACGTGCTAGTCAGTAAACCTGGACAGTGCATAAGCGGGTTGTGATTTTTAAAAGGTTTTAAAAATATATTATGTCAAAATTGTAATTTATTTTAGAAATACAAATCCATAAAAAATGCGGTAACGAGAAACGTTTTAATTATTTGCTACGGAGTGTGTTGTCTTTTGTCTTTGCTGGTATCGGCAGGGTGCTCAGTGCGCGGACAACCGGGAAAAAGTAATGCACATTAGGCCATTAAAAAAAAAATCGTCTCATCAAATTTAAAATTATTACTTTTTAAAAATACTTTATTTCTAGTAAAGTATAACAATATCCAAGTATTTACTCGAATCCTGTGTTTTTACTACTGTTAAAATTATTCAAGCTGTATCCTCCATTTTACTGGTAGTAGGTGCACCTTTCGGATATCAACTTTTAAAGAGCATTTTGTAAACAACCGGTTTCTTCGACGTAGTCAGTTTATCCGAGCAACTATGATCTATTTAAAACTAGTTTCAAGTGGATCTGAATGAAATATATGGATTACCAATTAAAGATATTGCAGCAAAAAGGTTTATTCGTAAGAAATTCAAGAGTGGATGGTAAAGCCTTGGATTGGTAAAGCGAACACTCAAGTTTTGTTTCGTGCTGGGTAGTTGGCCAGATGGGCTACGGTGATTTTAAATCGCATTTTCCTAAGCGGAGGTCTATTTTAGTTAGACGTGAGTTTGGGGAGGGGGACAAGTAAAGTAAGCAAAAGAATATTTTTCCAATGTCCAGCGTTAATTTGTCATTCGTTCGTAATTAATTTTTTGCTAGACAATAATTTTAATTACTAGGATTTTTTTTTTTTACGGATGGGGGTTTGAGGAGCTGCAGAGCCTGGAAACTAGACAGTTGATTTGAAATTTAAAAGGCGTGACCAGCCCCTGTAAAGATTAGTTTTATAATTTCCGATTTTCGTTTTTTCTCTCATGCAAGTGTGCATATGCAGTTAGTACAAAAGTAGGATACTCATACTTAACATCAGAAATTTTAAATCGTTTGTAATGAAGAATTTTAATCTGCGTTAAATTCATTGTACTACAGTGCTGATAAATGGGTTTTTTTCTATTTTTTTGGCATTTAACTTTAAATATGATCCATATGTTCATATTTTTACTTGTGGTCCTGGTACGAGAAGGTGCCAAAAGTTACAAGGAACCGGACGGGATAAGCAGTGGTAAATTTTACCCAGATAGAACCATTGTGTGTGTAATAATAATAACATTTTGTAACTCATTGCAATAAAAGTGTAAAAATATGATAATTATAACTTATTTTCAATTATATGAAGTAACAAGGATAACATTGTATTTTTTTTAGTTTTTATTAAGTTCATAAATTTTGCTTGGTTAAAAATATTAAATATCGGTATCGGATCGGCATCGGATCGGATCGGAATGACAGTTATCGGCATCGGATCGGATCGGCAAAAACCTGTATCGGTCGACCACACAAAATGTAGCAGTGTTAACCTAGCAAGGACCGTCAATAGTCTCGATCTCGTATTACCCGTAAATGGCCAGTTATGAAAGAAAAAAGTTATTTGTCTCGACTAAATTCACCATTTTCTATTTTCCTAGTCTATATACACAAAGCGGATGTTACTTTTGCTTGGTATTCATGTTCTTTTTGGTGAAATAGGTCCAGAACTTAAAAAAATTATTGTTCTTAGGCCTACTGGGATTTTTTTTGTAAATGAATATATCAGCTATCTTTGTCGACTTTATAAAAAAATAAACTATGATGCTAAACCAAGGGTTAGGCCTAATTTGCCTTGTAAATGCTGCTTACGCCATTTTTCTTTGGCCTAAGCAGAATTTAACCGGCGTAACCAGGTGTACTAATAAGTTAAGGTGCGAAAGATACTGGACGTCATATTATGTAAATGAGGGTTAAACCTAATGGAAGATGGAAGGGTGTAAGAGAAAAAAACTTTGTAATGAAAGATTCTATTATGAAAAAGAATATTTCAGAAACCAGTTTTAAGTTTTGCCTTGCTGTTTTGTGATAAAATAATTATCAAGTTAGGCCTATGCCTAGTTAATAATATCCTGTATTTTTTTGGCCAAATCATCCTAGTTAGGCATACTTAATATGCTTGTTTATCTAGTTTCGGTCAACACATGCCCAACTTTGTATAGAAAAGTGGATAAACCACCACTTCATACCAATTTAAAACAACTTCATAAAGCAAGGTCTTGTTTTTTTATTGCTCATCCTTCGTCTTGGTCAAGAACTCGCATGATCTTGACAATATCTTGGCTAAGACCTTGCAAGATCTTGTTTTAAGATATGGTCAATTTTTTTAATATGGTACTGTCTGCAAAATGTGAAATTATTTGGGGGGGGGGGGGCGAGATTAAAACATAAGTTCAGTGTAGCCATCCACAGCTGCTAAAATCTTTAACGAATGTTTTTAAAGTTTTGCATTTTTTGTCCAAAGTCCAGTAGTTTTTTTTTTGCCCCACCCTCTGTACACCCAAGTATAGTAGTGTGTATACAGACGAGTATACATGCATGTGGATAGAAATACACACACACGAGTATACTAGCGTGTGTACAGAAGTGTACAGACGAGTATACACACAAGTATACTAGAGTGTGTACAGAAAAAATACAGATCTGTATACACAGAAGTATACATATCTGTATTCACAGAAGTATACATATCCGTATTCACAGAAGTATACACTTCGAGTATACACATATGTATACAAAAGTATACACTCGAGTATACACATACGTATACAAAAGTATACGTTCGAGTATACACATAAGTATGCAAAAGTATACGTTCGAGTATACACATAAGTATGCAAAAGTATACGTTCGAGTATACACATAAGTATGCAAAAGTATACACTCGAGTATACACATAAGTATGCAAAAGTATACACTCGAGTATACACATAAGTATACAAAAGTATACACTCGAGTATACACGCGTGTATACATAAGTACACACTCGAGTATACACGTGTATATACAGAAGTATGCACTCGAGTATACATGCTTGTGTACAAAAGTATACATTCGTGTATACAGAGGTAAACAGCCAATGTATACTCCGAGTATACAGTTTGTATTTTAAAAATGGTATTCCCTATACACTATGGTATACAATTGTGTATACATTCTCTGTATACTCCAGTGTATACATCTTTTCCGTAAGGGATGACACCTCACGCTCATAGCATGTAAAAGTTGCTTGGAATTTCGGTAAACAAATGATGGAGTTCTTTACGGTGAAAAAATGAAGATTCTACCAGAGAACTTGTTCTCGCAGGAGAATCTAAGTTCTCCGAGTAGAATCCGATGAAGCTGTGTTAGGTAATACTTGGGATGTCTCTTTGCGTACGGCACTTTTAAACCCCTATTTACATAATTTTAACCTAATTATTCAAAATTATCGCGTCGTTCCGCGTCACTTCCAGTCTCCCCGCTCCCAGTTCTCCCCACGCCAATCTCCACTGTCTTTGCCCGCTGGTAACCCCTGCGCCAGAGGAGGCGGGCGGGCCCTGAACCTAACACAGCATCGTCGGATTCTACTCGGAGAACTTAGATTCTCCTGCGAGAACAAGGTCTCTGGTAGAATCTTCATTTCTCCTTCATAGAAATCCTCCTCGCTGTGTTAGGTAATACTTGGGATACAGATTCTAATTGTGGCTCAGTACCAGCGTGTTTCTTACCTGCCTACTTCAGGAGGCCCTTATGCAGCAGCCGACCCGCCTGGCTCGAGTCAAATTCTTTCTGGTAATGTCCCTTGAACACCGATGGAGTCGACCAATTTGCCAATGCCATAATCTGGGCTGGTGAAGCTCCGCATCCACCGGCGGCCGCTGCCACCGCAGAGCGCACTGAATGTCCCCTAAACTGGTCTATGTCAATCCCGGCTGCGTGCAAAATGTCAAAAAAATCCATTGGGCAATACTCTGCGATTCCGCTGGTCGGTGTGGTCTTACGTACGATGATAATAGCCTGCTAGGTCGTTCACCTGTCTGAATAGCCAATGTGTCTCGCAGAGGTTCCGTTCGCCGCTAAATAGCGTAATGTGTCCAAGGTTCTATCCTTGTTCTTTCTGAGACGCAAAAACGAATATGGCACACCCACTCGGGCGGTTTTGTGCTTTAGCACCACAAACACGGCATCTTCACGTTCAATGTCGCAACATGCGAGGTCTAGGCTCGCCAATTCACTAGCTCTGCTCCGGCTGCAATTGCGAGTAGCATTGTCAATTTCTGAGTCAGACTTTTTAGGCTCAAGGCCTTTGGGAGGTGTACACTTTACAGGTGACGGGCCACCTGGGCCAAGTCCCATATCACTACATACTGTGGGACCGGAGGTCGCAGATGATACACACCTTTTAAGAAACGTTTAATGATCCGCATGCAGGACAATTTCAGACCACCTTCACCCTGGTGAAAACGAGCCATGGCCGCGACATAACCCAGGATGGTATTATATTGCAAATGTTTGGCAAACAATTCAGACAGGAAATTCACACAAGCCGTTACCGGCGCAGAATCCGGGCATAGATTTTGTGTCACGCACCAAGCCACCCATTTGCCCCACTTAGCTCCGTAGAGCTTTTTCTTTGCTAAGGCAACATCAGCCCCCTCAATAGTTTTTGACAAGTCTGACAATGGAACCTCTGTTGGAGGCGCCGAATGGCACCTGGGTGGCATCTCACAACAAACCGGGAGAATTTTTCCCGGGCAACGGTGTGCCCACCTCCACTCTCGTGGTCGCATTATCACCATTCCGAACCACGCCGCCGCGGCCGGTACCACCTACCGCCTCGGCCGGTGGCAAACACTCGTCGTTGCACAAAACCAACTCTCCGAGTTATCGGCGCAGCGAGTCGTACTGCCGACGCTCCCTGTTGTGGTTGTTTCTGAATCTCCTGCAACGGAATGCCAAATAATTCGCTGAGGGAGGGTATTCTCGCCGCCAAGTCCGGTCGTAATTCCTCGGCATAAGTGGGCAACAATCTGGTGCGTCTCGTTTCGTTTGTTGTGAACAAAGCTTGTATAAGCAGAGTGGTAGCGTCGACGACTACCTGCGATAGGTGAGCCTTCCACGTACTTTCAAAGTCAATCGGCTCCATTTCACATAATTGCAAGGCTCGCAGTAGTGGCTGCAATACACCAAAATAATTCGTTTGCAACTTTGCCAAGGTGGCATCAACCAGTTCATGCGCTCGTTCATTTCCTCTGGGTACAATCGGTGTCCGCGGTGGCACAAAGTCGCGCTGTCTCGTCCCTTCTAGTACGTAGCGGTCTGCGATCGTTTCGCGCTCACCAATAGATAACCACGAATCTTTATCATCAAGCCACCATTGCAACACCGCACCATCCAACGTCTCACCGGGTGTTTCGACGCCACTGCGTCTGGTAACTTTCCACCAACGGCTTCGAGGCCTAAATCACCACCCGTCAGTCTCTCCTCGTCCACATTCTGACTACGCAACACAGGTCCGAGCCCTTCACTCCTCGGGCCACCTCGCCCAAACTCTCGACAATCGTTCACTTCCCTATCCAAATAATCATAATCGTCTAGGCAGCTATTTCGTACCAAAACATTATCATTCTCGAATCGCGACCAACGCCGTCGCCTGCCTTCCGCACCTTCCTCATCTCTGACCAACTCATCAACTGACTCATTATTTCCCAAATTCCTATCATAATTCGCTTCCCGACTCGACCTGAGTACACTCCTCATCGCCGTCTGCATCTCGTCACTTAATAATCGGGGCAATGCAGAAATGGAATCGGCCTGGCTACCCCACGGGATCGTAGGTCCCGTAACAACCTTAACGGCATTACGCCTAGCGCCCTGGCTGCCATCTTGATTAAGTTCCGTACTTACAGAAATCGCGTCTGTCGGCCGCTGTACATTACCCCCTTTAGTATTTCCACCGTCGCTACGATAGTCCACTCGAATAGCCGACGTCTTCTTATCCTTCGGCATCGTCGGTTTGGTGACCGTTCCAAATCAATCTTCCCCGTCAAAAAACTTCTATTTTCCGCACTGTATAGAAACACAACCATACCCTGCTGACGGCAAAGAAACAGTGGAGATTGGCGCGGGGAGACCTGGGAGCGGGGAGACCGGAAGTGACGCGGAACGACGCGATAATTTTGAATAATTGGGTTAAAATTATGTAAATGGGGGTTTAAAAGTGCCGTAAGCAAAGGGACATCCCAAGTATTACCTAACACAGCGAGGAGGATTTCTATGAAGGAGAATTACAATATTTTCCGAGACTTTATGTCCAACTTGATTAACACTCATCTTCACCAAGATATTAGATCTTTTAAAACTCGATCTCACAATATCTTGCGAATTTTCGACAGCTTTAGCAAGTTTGGTGGTATAACTGCTTCACATCTGTCTTCCTCGGGCACTAAGTTTCAGTCCGTTCTCCGTCTCTAACTACGTCTTCATTTTGTGTTTTCATCCGATTGACTGGAAAAATACCGAGACGCTCCTAATTTCTAACAACAGGAGTGACGCACATCTACGAGGACTAGAGTCCCTCGCTATTGTTGAGCACACCAGAAAGCACAAGAAGTTAATGAATTTACAAGGCCCATCAAATCCCACCATTAGCCATTTAATAAGCAGAGAGGTTAGCGCTCACCTAGAAACGCATTGGAACGAGCAATATCGTAAATACGAGAGGCTACGGACGGTGCCGTTTTTCAAAACACAAAATGAAGACGTAGTTGGAGACGGAGAACGGACTGAAACTTAGTGCCCGAGGAAGAGAGATGTGAAGCAGTTATACCACCAAACTTGCTAAAGCTGTCGAAAATTCGCAAGATATTGTGAGATCGAGTTTTAGAAGATCTAATATCTTAACTTGGTGAAGATGAGTGTTAATCAAGTTGGACATAAAGTCTCGGAACATATTGTAATTTTTCACCGTAAAGAACTCCATCATTTGTTTACTGAAATTAGGGATACATTTTCCCCTTGCATTTTGAGTAAAGTTCGAACTCTAGTTAAGACTTGTTGCAGTTTTGAACGTTTTGAAAAGCACTTGGCCTTTAACCTGACATGCATACGGGAGCGCGTCGTACCTCGAAGCCTAACAGTTAAGCCAAAAGCAGGAGGTGTGCGCGGCCGCGCCATCGCAGCCCACACGAGCATGCGGTTTCTAGTAGCGCAATCGGCGATTGTCATCGGACTCTGACGAAACTGAAAACGAATTGAAAAATGTTGGAAGAAAAGCTTCAAAAAACACCTGAGAGTTGACATGTGGGAGAAATTAAAGTGGATTATTTCTAAGAAAGTTGAGAATGTAGGAAACAGCTGGAAAAACGCCATCACAGAAAGCTGGAAGCACTGGGGTGCCACAGACTGACGTATGAAAAAGCACTCGAAGCAAGGGGGAAGGTGAAAAGTGGAAGCAACGAAAACGTGGCGCAGTGTCCTAAATATTTCGAAAGTTGAACTTTCTGAGGTGGAAGAAAGCATTTTGAATCGGGATTTAAAATTCGTTCCAGTCCCACCTAGAAAGCATGTGAATGTGATCGCCAACCTTTAGACTGACATCCAATTGGCAGTAGAAAAGTTCACCGGAGACCCTGATACACGTCACAAACTCCAACAATTGGCAATTAAAAAGAAGCCAAATATAACCCCCAACATTACCATGGAAGAATTGAAAGCCTTGCGAGGATTGAGAAATAATTCCTAGCTGGTGATTTGTAAAGCAGATAAAGCTAACCTAACTGTTGTGATGGATGCTGCAGAACATCAAGCTAAGGTGACAGATGACATCCAGTCATCGGGGATGTACGTTAATTTAGGAGAAGACTTTGGAAATGGGCCGATCATTAACTTTGAGTTTAGTTTGGAGCGCCTATGGAACGAAGGGCACATCGATGAGGAAAAATATGAAAAGCTTCTGCCAAAGAGACCACAACGGCTGCCCCAGCTGTTCTCACAAGTTAAAGTGCATGAGGAAGGACTTCCACTTCGACTCATCACGTCAGCAAAAGGAGGAATGACCCAAAAACTAGATTGGGAGCTCACAGACAACGAAAATCGGCATTTAATAAGCAGAGAGGTTAGCGCTCTCCTAGAAACGCATTGGATCGTAAATCCGAGAGGCTACGGAAGGCGCCGTTTTTCAAAACACAAAATGAAGACATAGTTGAAGACGGAGAACGGACTGAAACTTAGTGCCTGAGAAAGACTGATGTGAAGCAGTTATACCACCAAACTTGCTAAAGCTGTCGAAAACTTGCAAGATATTGTGAGATCGAGTTTTAAAAGATCTAATATCTTAACTTGGTGAAGATGAGTGTTAATCAAGTTGGACATAAAGTCTCGGAAAATGCTTGGAATTTCTGATTGAAATTATCTAGCAAAACTATCCCTCTTGCTTTTTGATGCCATGGCTTCAGCTGGGAGCGCATCAAACCTCCAGGTCTTCTTCCTCCTTCAGAAAGGTGTAGTAGTATTCACAGTTGAACTGGTTCATCTACTCAAGTAATTTGCTTTAGATGATGCAAGACTCCAATACTTTTTTTTTAAAGCACTGCAGAACATTCAGAGCAAGGTATGTAATTGAGTTCTGATAACCCAATTATTTGGGTGAGCGAGAGATGTTATAATACATTAAGTTGCTTTTCTGTATTCACATGGCAGAAACCAATATGAGGGAAGTGCTTTGCTGCTCCACTTACACAATTTCTGCCCAGTACTGCAGTGCCTTGAATTTCTGCCCCACTCTTAAAATATCTGAGACGGGAATTTCATCTTCGAACTCGTTTCATTCATCCACCGAAGCTTCCTTGTCAGTAAATTTTGAACCAGATCAGACTATTATGAATGTTTTCCAAACAGAAAAAAAACAGACAAACAGATGCACAAAATCCAAATTCAGCTGGGCATTAAGGCGTTGCTTTTCTCCGCCAATCACTGCAGAGTACAGGCGGCTAACACGAGTTGCTCTTTTGTGGTGTGGTGTGGTGTGGTTTTTTTTTTTTTTTAATCCTGTTAAAAGGAGCCTGTTACTTTGTCTACTTACCCTTCAGCCGTACGAGCATACTATCCGTTGTTGTCAGCTATAGAGAATGTATGGCTCGTCTTTCTCTTCCTTCTTGTTTCATGGGTGCATTGTTATTCATATGGTCATGGTTTTCCACAAAATGAACATCAAAAAGTTCGCTTAAATTCACTTCAAGGACACCTACTTCGTCTTGCAAATTTTCGACATCCCTCAGATGTCTACTTCAGGCCTTGAGGATGTTCGGACTTTGAACTACATCTGGTAAAATGGTTTTCCACTTGCACGTAACAGTGTTTGATCATTAACAACGATTATCCAATTGTCCAATGACTAAACTCCCACTGTGATACATAACAATTATGATTTTAAAATGTTGCATCGCTTAGTTTGAAAATTCGAGTCCATGTTTACATTTTGTACGCTTGGATTTCAAAGTGAAGGATATTTACCGTTCCAATATCCTTGCAAATTTTCGACAGTGCCATTTTTCTGGAGTTGAAGGGGCTCAGAACGACTGTCTTCGACAGGGTACCACATCACCGCTTACTTCGTCGTGATCGTTCGTCTACTACTATCGTTCGTTTGAATGCGACGCGTGGCCATGACCTCCGTCCGTAACTTGCAGGCCAGTACACCACTTCTCCCGCAGCAACTACTTAAACTCTCCTCTCAGTAGCAGGAACTGAATGTTTGGGTTTAAAGGTCCCTGGATATTCATCAGCACAGCCTTCTCTCGGCTCTGGTGTTGAATAGCCAGGGATTCTAGGTTTCTCAGATGCACATCATTGTTAGAGTTGGACTTAAGAAGTGTCAACAATTATGATGTTAGTTTGATGTCTTTTGCTCTTATTCCAACAATTTTTTGCTGCTTTTTTGCTACGTTGTATTTTTTACAAAACTGTTAGTACGAAAACACAGAAAAAAATTATTTTTAGAAATAAAATCTCCAACGAGAAAGAATGGGGTAACTGATCAGCTCGGAATAGAGGTATTTTCCAGGCAATTTCTTGGATCTTTTACACACTACAATCGATATGAGTAAGATCGCATTTCCGTGACTTTTCTCTTGCACAGTGGTGAGCCAAGGCCAGTCTTTAACCTGAAACATCCGTGCTAATCAACTGGCCACCTTTTTTCTTGTATTAGGTTAAATTAATATAAATTAAGTTCTTCATATAGTGTTATCCGAAGGAAGTTGAACAAATTTAATTTCAACATCATCATAAGATTCCACATAATTGAGAAGTAGGACTTGGAACAGTAATCATTATTTACGCTTGTTCCAACACTGAAGTTATTTTCTTTTCAGGACATATTTTCTGCATTGCTCCGTTCCATGTTTGCTGCTCACAATCTGATCCTTCAAGAGGATGGACTCAATACAACGCTGTGTGTTGCCTTTATATGTGCCATACGTGATTCAGACAAATTTGTTGTTTGCACGTGCAATGTTGGAGATAGTCTCGCCTTTGTGTATAGTCCCAGATATGGAGTGCGTGAAGTGACTGAAGGTAAGTTTTAGCTTTTGTGGATTAGAACGTAGTTGGAATTTTTTTTACTGTGGAGGGATTATTCTCACCAGGTATTTTATCAAACACAAATATTTGGATGAACTTCTTTTTCAACTGCTGTGGTCATCTCGGGACAGAGTGAGAGAATTTTGTGTGGCAATTCGTAGGAATTTTTGTATGCCACAGTTGACATGAGCGAGAGACCATTTCCATTAATTGCAACAACGTTTTCTGTTAAATCACTAAAATCACTGCTGTATGTGACATTTTATATATGCAAGTTTTTGACTCGGAATAATTTTGCTGTTGGGAATATGAGGAAATTTGCTCATTTTTATGGTTTTTCTGTGTTGTTTTGGTTTTTGGTAGAAGAATTGATTAAAACGTGAAGCATTCTTCCATTCTACACTAAATTAAATTAACCCCTGCACAGGTATAGAAAGTGAAAAAAAATTACATAGGTAAAACCACCTTTGGACCATCAAACATTGAAAAATATTTGTATGGTAGGTCACTCGTGTAATTTAAGCCGGCATCCATTTGGAGACGAAGAGTGCTGACTACAGGTATATGCTGGTTTTACTCGGGGTCTACAGGAACCCTTGCAAAGTGGCGGGTACGCCTGAGGACTTGCCCCATCTTGTCAATGCCCTTTTATAAGGATGCCGGCATTTGGGAGGTTAAAATTCAACACTTTTAGAAAACTTAAACTCTGGCAATCCTTAGTAGCTGTAATGACTTATTTATATCAGTAACAAGTTTCGGTTGTACAAACCAAGGCCGACTGTATAGAAATTGCAAGTTTTCCTTTGCAGGCCAGTAGTCAACTCCTGTTAGCAAAGCTTTGGAAAAATGAAATTCTGGCGATGTTGAATGACCTAACCAGGAACCGTAAATCGAGACATGCAGCTTCTATTTCATTCGACCATGTGACAAGTGGTTGAATATGAAGAGAGTTGTATGCTAACAACATGTATGCATTCATAAATGCCTGGTAATACCTAACTGAATGCATTTTTTGCCACCCGGTTAGTATGTGAAATAATTAATAATACACTTTTGTGAAGCGTTTATCATCTGGAACACAAAAGGTAATGATGGAATGAACAAATAAAACCTTAGTTCTCGAGGTTTCCAACAAATTTATCGTTCAGAAAACTACTACACAATGCCACAACAATGAACAACAAACTTGTCCATTTAAATTTTCGGTGGGTTAAGGGCGGCGTCCACCTTCATCAGAAGCTTCAATACCAAACCCCGAAAATTTAAGTGGACAAGTTTGTTGTTCATTGTTGTGGCATCGTGTAGTAGTTTTCTGAACATGCTACAGTAAATCCACACCGATTGCTGGTTTTCTTTGTCCGTGAAGTTTACATTACTGTGTTTTTTTTTAATGATTGTTTTTTGAAAAGTTGTTAAGTTATAGTTTAGCGATTGGTACCATTAAGAACAACTAAAACAAAACATTCAACCCTGGACTTGATTGTGACCTAGTTGTTGACGTGCCATTAAGCCTCAATTCCCCCCCCTCCCCCCCTCAATGCTCGAGGGTTCACTTTGCAGCTGACTTGTTGAAAAGGCAACAGAAATAGGTATACCTCTGTATTTATTTAACATTGCTCCAATAACTTTTCAATACCACGTTGAAAGTAACCTTAAAATTTATCTAGTAAACAACAATGCAATAATTGTTCTTCTTTTTTGTTTAGGTTCTCATGACATTTACTCGATGCGCGACATGCGTGATGCGTTAGGGGCTCTCGGACCAGTTGATGGACCTAACCCTGAGCTAAGCAATCTCACATGCTCCATGACTCTTGTAGAGCCGGGCGACATAGTCTTTATAACTAGTGATGGAATCTCGGATAATTTTGATCCAGTTGTTGGCAAGTTTGCCATTGCCAAGGAAAGTCCACGTCCTGAAGATGGAATGAATACCATGACAGCTCGACGTAAGCGATCAGTCAACGGCATTGTGGAGGAAGTGCCACCCCCACCCATGATCCTATCTTTACCCATAGTGGAGGCCTACCAGCGGCATGAGCTGATGCTGCTGCGGATGGAGGATTTATTGGAAAACGGTGTGACGATTGGTGATGTTCCGGTCAGCACAGCTAAGCAGCTCTGTGAAAAACTGGTAGATTTTTCTATCAAACTGACTATGGCAAAGCGCCGCATTTTAGAAGACCCCGACCTCTACTCTGAGGATAACGGCTTCACTCGGGCCGAACAACGAAACAGGCGGAGGCGTATTTGTGAAAAATTAGCCATGGTCCCAGGAAAGCTGGATCATGCCTCAGTTGTTGCCTATGAAGTTGGTGTGTATAACGCAAATTCAGTAACGACATCACTGCTGACAAATCCAAATGAAGATGATGAAGTTGATTCGTCCAGCCCAAAACTTTCACCGCTGACACATCACATTTCTGCAGTCTTCCGAGAAGATCGGCAGGTGGTTAAAGAATCGTTCGTGTAGCACCATCTGTACCATTCACATTGCTTTGTAATACTATGAGAACACCATGAACAATTTTTGCCAAAGATGCGTGCTTAGGCCTACTGTGACGTAATGCAGCTCACCAAGTTTTGCTCTGAACAATTGTTTATTTTATAAATATTAAGAACCACCAATTTTTGTACAAATGGACATGAATCTTGTTCTTATTTGTGCCCATTTTAAAATATTTCTCTCTTCTCTTCGATTACTTCTGACATGAATGATATGTCATGCTTGTACAGGTTAGTGATAAAAGGTAATGTACAGTAGCAGCTGTTAATTAACAGTTTGTAATGTAATTAGTGGGTTGCACCTTTGCAATGTGGTAGCTAATAATATAGTGACATTTTTTTTAGCTTTTCTTTTGCAGTACAGTACTTTTTAAGATTGCCAGTGAATGCTTTGTGAAACGTCCAGCAAACAGACTATTGCAAACGGTAGCAAAGCATGATAGTGAACAAAAGTTTCGTACAAGTTTTAGTTTCCAATACTAATTAGAGATAAAAGAAAATAAGTCATCCTTTTATTTCGGTCATCTTTCATCATAACTATGACAGATTAAATTTTATCAAATCTCAGGAAAGAGGTTTTCTTTTTGTTTATCATTTATCAAGTTTGGCACAAAAGTTTCATCCTTACTACTTTCATAACCAGATTTACAAAAACACTCGAAATGGTTTCCTACAATTTTTTACGTACACTAATAGTTCAAAGCACTAAGATTCTGGATAAGGGGAAGTTTCGTATTTGGAACCTTGTAAAACATTTTGGTAGGAAAGGTGTCTCAATGACATAAATGACAATGATCACTGTAAAATCACAGGAAAATCATAACCGAGGGTCGGAATATTTAGGCGGACACTGATGTTGATATTTATTGTTTCTAGTAGTTTTGGGTTGTATGGAATTTTGTGGCTTTGTATTTTCAGTGATCAAAATGTGACTTTACCGAGCTTTGCAAAAGTGTGAATGCAATTCACAGGTTCCAACTGCAAAACAGATGTTTTGTTGGTGTTAGAAAGCTAAACTATTTTTTTACACATGCACAGATCTTAAAAAAAATATATATATATTTTACGCACATTATCTGTAAGTATAGTACGTAAACTCTGTTTGTACAGGTTCGTGATAAGTTTTCCTTTTTCCTAAGAGTGTCTGCTAATAAGCACAAGTATAGGTTAAAAGGCCAGTGATGGGATACGCAAAAATGCCAACCATAATACAGTAAAACTTCTTTATAACAATACCTGTTTATAACCCGTTGTAATGATAACTCATTTTATTAAAAAACTACTAAATTCTCTTTATTCTAATGCCAAAAAAACCCACTTATAACGATAACTTCAGTAAAGCAATAGGATATTTTGTTCCCCAACTCTATTCTACTCCTGTGTATTGATACTTTCCTTTGCTTGTTGTACTTTTCCATCCTCCTTGCTGATGACATCTCTTTGCAAGAATTTATTTCACCTCTCCATTTGTTCACATGACAGTGCTGAT